>VMDO01004533.1:0-48095 GCA_007922755.1 Pedetes capensis
TCTCTCTGTGTCTCTCTCTCTCTGTCTCTCTCTCTCTCTCTCTTCTCTCTCTCTCTTTCTCTCTCTCCCCTTGCCCCTCATCTCACTATCTTCCTGATCTGCCATACCATGAGATCATTTGCTATATGCCGTGCCCCTGCCCCTGCCGTGCCTGCCCCACCACCATTATCCATTACAGGCTGATTGCTTAACTGTGAGCTCCCAATAAACCTCTTCCCCCATAAATTTGTTTGGGTTGGGTTTTTTGCTACAGCAATGAGAGTTGACTTAGAAAATTGGTACTGAGAATGGGATCATTGCTGTGCAAAAACCTAACCATGGGGTTTCCCGGGCTTTGGAACTTATTTGTGGGAGTTTGGAAGGGTTTGAAGATGTGAGAGAAGCCCAGGAGAACTTGAGAGGCAGTTCTGGTGAGAACAACAAAGAACAGAATGCTGCTACTCATAGAAATGCAGATGGGACGCACAGCATTTTCGAGGAAAATGAGGACTTAACTAGACATTGGACTAAAGGTGATATCTTGTATTCTAGCAAAGAGATTGTTGACATTTTATCCACACCCTAAAGATTTGGGTGGCTGAATTTATTTATTTATTTATTTATTTATTATTGGAAATTTTAATGTACAACTTAATGTGTTTTATTCTGACATGCATTTCATTGTGACATTTCCATATATGTGTTTCATTGTACATTGCACAGATAAGTTCCCCCTTACCCTCTTGTGCCCCTCCTCCCCCTTCTCCCACCCCCCTACCAACTGCCTCTCTTCTACTTGCATGTCTTTTTGTGGGAATATTTTTCTATATACCCTTGCATCCCAATTATGATTTAAGTTCAAACCTTTTTCTGGAGTGATCTATCTTTTTACATTGTCAGCAGTATTACATGAATAATCTAGCCCACTTGCATTATTACCATCCTTTGGTATTGTTGGTATTATAATTATTTCCCAAACTATTAAAGTTGGGCTGTTTACTTTGAAGTCGAGCTCTCTCTCATTCCTTACTCCTCCTTGTCCCTCTTCCCCCTCCTGTCTTCTCCCATCATCGCTTCCTTTTGCTAGGTCCTTCCCTCCTTCCCACTCCTTGAATTGTCCCTTCTCCACTAAATTTACATTAGCTTTTTATTATGTTCCAATTTCTGAAGAGGGTTTTCTCCTTCTTTTAAATTTGATTCAGCTCCCACATATGAGTGAGAACATGTGGTATTTCTCTTTTTGAGCTTATGTTCCTTCACTTAAGATAATTTTCTCCAACTCCATCCATTTTGCTGCAAATGCCATTGTTTCATTTTTTTATTGCTGAGTAGTATTTCATTGTTTATATGTACCATAATTTTTAATCCACTCTTCTGTTGATGGGCACTTTGGTTGATTCCATATCCTTGCTATTGTGAAAAGTGCTGCATTGAACATGGAGATGCAGGTGTCTCTGTGATATGATGACTCATCTCCCTTTGGGTATATTCCCAATGGTGTTATAGCTGGGTCATATGGTAGATCTACTTTTAGTTTTCTAAGGTAGCTCCATACTGATTTCCAAAGTGGTTGAACCAATTTACAGCTCCACCAGCAGTGTAAGAGGGCTCCCTTTTCTCCAAAGCCTCACCAGCATTTGTTATTTGTTCTATAGATCTTGGCTATTCTTACTGGAGTAAGGTGGAATCTCAGTGTTGTTGTTGTTTTTTTATTTGCATTTCCATAATGGCTAGGGATATTGAACATTTTTCATGTGTTTCTTGGCTTCATTTGAGAACCACCTGTTCAGTTCCTTTGCCCATTTGTGTATCGGGTTATTTGTTTTCTTGGGTATTGCTTTCTTGAGTTCTTTATAAGTTCTGGAAATTAGTACTCTGTCTGATGTATAGGATGTGAAGATTTTTTCCCATTCAGTGTGGATTTCCTTGACTCTGTGGATTGTTTCCTGTGATTTTTAATTTCATGTAATCCCATTTATCTATTCTTGTTGCAATTTCTTGAACAATTGGAGCCCTATTAAGGAAATACTTTCCTATCCCTATATATTGGAGTGTATTGCCTATCCTTTCTTCTATTAATTTTAAAGTTTCTGGTTTTATGTTGAGATCTTCTATCCATTTAAAGTTAACTCTCATGCATATTGAGAGATGTGGGTCAATTTTCATTTTTCTGTGAGCAGATATTCAAGTTTCCCAGCACCATTTATTATTTTTTGTTCAAATATAAGAAATATTCCTTTATTTTTAATTGGAAATTTTTAATGTACACCTTAATGTGATTCATTCTGACATGCTTTTCATTGTGACATTTCCATATATGCATTTTGATGTACATTTTTCATGTAGGCTCCCCCTTACCCTCCCCTATGCTTCCCCCCGCCATCCTCCCCATCTAAGTCTTCTCTATCTTTTACTTGGTATTATTTTTCTATATGTCCTTGGGTTCCAGTTCTGTTTAAGATAGAAACTTTGCCTGTAGTAATCTTTGTTTTTATCTTGTTAGAACAATTGCATGCATTTTCTAGACCATTTATATTGATACAATTCTTATCTTTTTTCCACCTTTCATTTTGATCCGACCTTTGAATAGGATTTTTCCTTCTTATAATTTTGATTCAGCTCCCACATATGAGTGAAAACATGTGGTGTTTCTCTTTCTGAGCTTGGGTTCGTTCACTTAAAATAATATACTCTAATTCCATCCAATTTGCTGCGAATGACCTTATTTCATTGTGTATATATATCATAGTTTTTTTATCCATTTTTCTGTTGAAGGGCACTTTGGTTGATTCCATACCCTTGCTATTTTGAAAAGTGCTGCGTTGAACATGGAGATGCAGGTGTCTCTGGGGTATGATGACCCATCTCCCTTTGGGTAAATTCCCAATAGTGTTATAGCTGGGTCATATGGTAGATCTATTTTTAGTTTTTTGAGATACCTCCGTATTGATTTCCACAGTAGTTGGACCAATTTACAGCTCCACCAACAATGTAAGAGTGTTCCCTTTTCCCCACAACCTCGCCAGCATTTGTTGTTATTTGTTTTATTGATCTTGGCCATTCTTACTGGTGTAAAGTGAAATCTCAGAGTTGTTTTGATTTGCATTTCCCTAATGGCTAGGGATGTTGAGCATTTTTTCTTGTGTTTCATGGCTTTATGGACCTCTTCATTTGAGAACTGTCTGCTCAGTTCCTTTGCCCATTTGTGTATTGGGTTGTTTGTTTTTGGGGGAGCTTTTTTCTTGAGTTCTTTATAAATTCTAGTAATTAGACCTTTGTCTGATGTATAAAATGAGAAGATCTTTTCCCATTCCGTGTGGGTTTCCTTGACTCTGTTAATTGTTTCTTTTGCTGTGCAGAAGCTTTTTAATTTCATGTGATCCCATTTATCTATTCTTGTTGCAATTTCTTGAGCAATTAGAGTCCTATTAAGGAAATCTTTTCCAATGCCTATATGATGGAGTGTATTGCCTATCTTGCCTTCTATAAGTTTTAAAGTTTCTGGTTTTATGTTGAGATCTTTTATCCATTTTGAGTTAACTCTCGTGTATATTGAGAGATGGGGGTCAGCTTTCATTTTTCTGCATGTGGATGACCATGTTTCCTAGCACCATTTGTTGAAGAGGCTGTCCTTTTTCCAGTTTACTTGCTTTGCTCCTTTGTCAAAAATAAGGTGGCTATAGGTGTGTTGAGGTATTTCTGGGTCTTCTATTCTGTTCCAGATGTCTTCGGGCCTATTTTTGTGCCAGTACCAAGCTGTTTTTGCAACCATTGCTCTGTAGTATAGCTTGAAGTCAGGAATTGTGATTCCACCTGTGTTTGTTTTGCAGCTTAAAAGTGTTTTGGCTATATGTGGTTTTTTGTGGTTCCATATGAATTTTTGGATTTTTTTTTATTTCTGTAATGTCAGTCAGTGGAATTTTAATGGGTATTGCATTAAATCTATAGATTGCTTTTGGCAGGATAGACATTTTTAATATATTAATTCTCCCTATCCAGGAGCAGGGGAGGTCTTTCCATTTTTCAGTGTCCTCTGCTATTTCTTTCTTTAATGTTCTGAAATTTTCCTTGTAGAGATCTGAAGGGTCTTTGGTTAGATTGAGTCCAAGGTATTTAATTTTCTGGTGGGCTATCATGAATGGTAGTTTTCCTGAAATTTCCTTCTCTTCCTGTTTGGAATTGGTGTAAAGAAAAGTTATTGATTTTTGTGTGTTAATTTTGTAGCCTGCAACTTTGCTGAAGGAGTTAATTAGATCCAGAAGTTTTCTGGTTGAAGTTTTGGGGTCTTTCAGGTATAAGATCATATCATCTGCAAATAATGATAATTTGACCTCTTCCTTGCCAATCTGTATCCCTTTGATTTCTTTCTCTTGCCTGATTGCCCTGGCCAGGACTTCAATTACTATGTTGAATAGAATGGGAGAGAGAGGACATCCTTGTCTTGTTCCAGATCTTAGAGGAAGTGGTTTCAGTTTTTCTCCATTTAATATAATGTTGGCTGTAGGTTTGTCATAGATGGCTTTTATGAAATTAAGGTATTTGCCTGTTATACCTAGCTTCTGCAGTGTTTTTATCATGAAAAGGTGTTGCACTTTATAGAAGGCCTTTTCAGCATCAATTGAGAGGATCATGTGGTTTTTGTTTGTCAGTTTCTTGATATGTTGGATTACATTAATTGATTTCTGTACGTTAAACCAGCCTTGCATCTGTGGTATAAATCCCACTTGGTCATGGTGAATAATCTTTTTCACATGCTGCTAGATTCTGTTTGCCAGAATTTTATTAAACATTTTGCATCTAGATTCATAAGGGAGATGGGTCTATAATTTTCTATCTTAGATTAATATTTTCCTGGTTTAGGTATCAGGGTGATGGTAGCTTCATAGAATGTATTTGGGAGTGTTCCCTCCTTTTCTATTCTTTACAATAATTTGAGGAAGACAGGTATTATATCTTCTTTAAAAGTTTGGTAAAATTCTGCTGTGAATCCATCAGGACCTTTGCTCTTCTTTGTTGGGAGGCTTTTAATTACCTTTTCTATTTCTGCATAGGTAATGGGCTTAAGTCAGTTATGTCTTCTGGGGTTAGTTTTGGTAGGTCATACGTGTTAATAAATTTGTCCATTTCTTCTGCATTTTCATATTTTTGGGAATGCAGTCTCTCATAGGAAGCCCTGACAATTTTCTGTGTTTCATTGGAGTTGGTGGTTATGGATCCATTGTCTTTCATAATCTGTACTATGTTGGATTTTTCCTTTTTCTTTTTGATGAGGTTAGCCAGAGGGGTGTCTATTTTATTAATATTTTCAAAGAACCAGCTTTTAGTCTTATTAATTTTTTGAATTATCTCTTTGGATTCTAATTGAGATATTTCTCCCTTTATTTTTGTAATTTCCCTCTGTGTGTTCCACTTAGGGTTGGTTTTTTGTTGGATTTCTAGCATCTTAAGCTGTGTCAATAGGTCATTCATTTGTCTCATTTTTATTTTATTGATGAAGGCACTTAATGCTATAAATTTCCCTCTTAAAACTGCCTTTGCTGTATCCCAGATGTTTTGGTATGATGTGTTTTCATCATCATTTGATTGTAGGGATTTTTTAAATTCCAATTTGATTTCATCAACAATCCATTGGTCATTCAGTAGTGTATTATTCAGTCTCCATGAGTTTGTAAAGTTTCTGGAGTTATTCATGTTCTTGAGCTCCAATTTTATCCCATTATGATCTGATAAGGAACAAGGGATAATTTCTACTTTTTTGTATTTGTTGAGGGAGTTCTTATGGACTAGCATATGATCTATCTTAGAAAACGTACCATGTCGAGCTGTGAAGAATGTGTATTCCTCATCGTGTGGATGAAATGTTCTGTATATATCTGTGAGATCCAACTGGTTTAGGGTGGAGATTAGATTTGACGTTTCTCTGTTGATTTTTTGTTTTGATGACCTGTCTCTTGACAAAAGTGGGGTATTGAAGTCCCCCATTATTATTGATTCTGGTCCAGTAAAGTTCTTTATATTCCATAAGGTTTGTCTTATAAAGCTAGGAGCCCCTATGTTTGGTGTATAAATATTAAGGAGCGTTATTGAGTCTTTATCGATTGTTCCTTGTATTAAAATGTAATGTCCTCTTTTGTCTCTTCTAATTAGTTTTGGAATGAAATTTAATGAAATTAAAATTGCAACACCTGCTTTCTTTTGTTCCCCCCTGCTAGGTGTACATTTTTCCAGCCCTTAACTCTCAGTTTATTCCAGTCTTTGCAAGTTAGATGAGTTTCTTGAATACCACATATTGACGGTTTGTGTTTTTTTCATCAAATTAGCCAGCCTCTGTCTGTTAATTGGTGAGTTAAGTCCATTTACATTAATAGAGATTATTAGGGAGCATTTATTGTTATATATCCAATCATTACCTGTTACTGATTTATGATTCATGTTTGCTTTGGTCCTTTCTTGGGTTGCACTCATCTCAGCTAACCAGTTCTTTGATTTCCTTTGTAGGGTTGTCTTAACTCTTCTGGATGTGGTAATTCATTTACAATCCTCTCCACCCCAGCACCATTTATTGAAAAGGCTATCCTTTTTCCAATTTACTTGTTTTGCTCCTTTGTTGAAAATCAGGTGGCTATCAATGTGTTGATGTATCTCTGGATCTCTATTCTGTTCTACTGGTCTTCAGGCCTATTTTTGTGAATGGCTGAGCTTAAAAGTTATGAGCTAATTAACACGATGGAAGAAATAGGAGAGTGACAAGATATAGGGGGCATGGCTTTCTTACTGCTTGCTGCATTCAGCAAGATTTACACAAAAACAGAACAAAAGGCACAGAAAAAAGATATGAAAAGTTTGCAGTTTAAAGAAAGAAAAATAGTGACTTCTCTGATGTTATTGTGGACATGGCTGGTTTGTGCCAGAAGGCCCTAATTGTTAAAGAGATAAACTTCAGAGAAGGAAAGCCTTGTTCTTTTTGCTGGGATAAAAGAAATTCCCTTGGAGCACAGAAGGAGTCTTCCAGACCCCTCTCATCTAAGGTCCCAAGATGTGAATAGGGAGTGTCTGAAAATCTGTTTTCTAAAAAGAGGCCATCCAGAGAAGTGATTTCTTGTCCTTGGCATACAGCAACTACTGCTGCAGCTGTGGTTCAGAAAGGTGAAGCTACTCCTCAAGCTAGTAGCAAAGCTTGGCATTGTTCATGTAGTGCTGGATTTACAGGCATGCACAATACAAGAGTTGGGAGTTATGAAGGCTGCCACCAAGGTTTCAGAAGATAGCTTATGAAACCAGGCAGTGTGGATTGGGTTGGATTGGATTGGATGCTCTGAGGAGATTTTCTGAAGGGTTGATGCTTGAAGCTTTTTAGGTGGAGCCTTAGCAACAGTGGAGACCCTACAATGTTGAACATGCAAGCACTGTGAAGTGTCTGCCAAAGGAAGCTGCCAGAAAAAAATGGAGCCAGCCTAGGCATGTTAGAGGGTAATGGGCAGGAAGAAAGGGAATAGAGGGCTCTGCAGCCAGCCAAATCTGGTAGTCCATGCTTCCCTGATAGATAATACCCTTATAAACAGCATACTTGCTAGAAGGAAGCAGAATTAAAATCACTCCTCACTTCTACATTGATCCAGAAAGAATGATAAGACTGTGAGATGTACATCACTTCCAATAATCAAAAAGGACATTGTTTAGTGGATTCTGCTCCCTTATCAAGACCAGTAGCTGCCTGAATTTCTATAACTTTTTGAAATGCCTGCCTCTGAGCCCAGTCCTTAAAGACACTGGGAACCCATTAACCCATTCCAGGCACTGTCCCCCAGGGGTAACTCTTTCTTTCCTTCTTCTAAAGGCTCCAACTCCACTATATAGATCACAGCACACCTTAGTTCAGTGCAGCAGTAGTCCTTTACCACTGCCTGCCTTCACATCTCAAAGGTGTACTGCCTATGTAATCTACGTATTTAATAAACTTTTTCTATACTCTGTACCGAGGCTGGGGTTTAGCTCAGTTGGTAGAGCACTGCTCTGCACTCTCTGAGGACCCAGGTTTGATCCCCAGCACTGTAAAAATGGGAGAATGGGAGAATCCACTCCCAAAGCAATCCTGAAGCAATCAGCCAGTGAAAATCCTGTGAGTATCACTAGGAGTTGGACCCAACCAGATGGCACCTAACAACAACAATAATACTCTATACTGACAGTGTTTCTTTGCTACTCATAGGGTTTCAATGGCTAATTGTTTTGAGGGGCTGGGATTTAGCTCAGTTGGTAGAGCGACGCTCTGAGGTCTCTGAGGTCCTGAGTTTGATTCCCAGTACCACAAAAATGGGAGAAGGATGTGGCAACCTCCCAAGGCAATCCCGAAACAATCTGTCATTGAAAACCCTATAAGGGTCATTATGAGTTGGACATGACTCGACAGCACCTAACAACAACAACAACAATTGTTTTGAGAGTGGGCTGCCATGTCCTTCTCTCTAATCTGTCTCTGTCTGGAAGCTCCCCTGAAACACAGCCACCATGGGTGACCCTGCTGGTACTTGTAATACCAGTGGCATAGCTTTCAGCATCACAGCAACATGCAAGCCCTCACAGTATGACAAACTGACAGATAAGTTGGAAGATAAGGGTGTGCCTGACTCATGCCATATTTTCAGTTGCATCATATGCTTGTGAAAACTGGATATTGAATAAGGGAGATAGAGGAAGAATTGATGCTTTTAAATAATGGTGCTGGAGATGAGCACTGAATATACCATGGACTGCCAAAAGAACCAACAGGTCTGTTCTAGAAGAAGTGCAACCACAGTGCTCCTTGGAAACAAGGAGGGCTAGACTGTGTCTTACATATTTTGGACATGTCAGGAGGGACCAATTCCTGAATAATGGCAGGTCAACAAGAAAAAAGGAAGACTGTCAACTAGATGGATTGACACAGTGCAACAGTGGGCTTAAACATAAACAGGTCACGTGCGTGGTACACTGTCAGGATGTGTTTTGTTCTGTTGTACATAGGGTCTCTATGAGTCAGACCCAACTTGCTGGCACCTAACAACTAGAACAACAAAATAATCTATAATTTCTGTGTCTCATATAAATTCTTTTATATGGGGAAACAGATGAACAGAGGTATCTACTGCCAGGGTTGGGGAGGAAGTTGCTGTTCCCAGGAAAGACCTGCTGGCCTCCAGCCTGCAGCCTCTTGACAGCTATGCTCCCTTATCCAGACATGCTTCCTCTGTCTCCCTATTAGCAAGGATGACTGTTTGTGTTGCAAATGACTGGGCCCCAAGGGAAGAGCTATGTTCCTGGTGAGTTCAGATGATGTCAGATGCCAGGTGTCAGATGATGTCGTGTGTACCAGATGCCAGACTTAAACTTACAAAGTTTGTCCAGCAAGATATTGATCTTGCTATATACCTATCTCTCCTTTCTGTGCCCCCATTCCTCTGTTTTGGAATGGGAATGCTTACTCTGTGCCATTATATGTTGGAATCTGTTTTTTTTTTTTTCAGGGGCCCACAGCTAAGTTTGCCTTGAGTCAGTGGAAACTTGGATTTAGACTTTTGAGCATGTTTGAGACCATTAAGACTTTGGGGACTTTTGAAATTGGACTGAATGTGTCACCAGCGATTCAGCAGAGGGATGCAGCTCAGTGTGGCCATGTAGCCTGAGGAGTTTCCTTTGTAAGACTCGGCTTCCCGGAGGGACACCGTGTCTATCCAAAGTGTTCCCAATGAGAGACGGAGACCTGAGCCGCTGCAAGCGCAAAGGATTTTATTGTCCGATGCGTTGGGGTCTATTCAGCTCCATCGAACAAGAGAGCGAGAGAGACCCCGAAATGCAGAAGCGAGGGCTTTTTATACCCTTACAGAAGCAAAATGGTGGGTTAGCTGACTGGTATAACTTTGATTGGTCACATTGGTTGACTTTTAAACTGATTGGTTAAATCAAATAGCAAGGCGCGAGCGGGAAGGGGGAAGGTTTCAGCATTCTGAGACGTTGGTGTTAGCAGATAACAGGAAGAGGCAGTTTAAGATAGCTCGGGACCTCCCAAGTTGGGAGGGGTGGGGTCTCTCTGAGGCAGTGGAAATATTTTCTTAGCCTGATCTATAAAATGGCTTTTCTGTGGCTAAGCTGGGTCCTTCACCTTCTTTGGGACCTCTACTCAGGTTAAGCCAGGTCCCTGGCTTTGTTGTAGAAAAGAATTTCAGGACAAGTTAGAGAGATTGAAACAGAGTTATAGAATTTATTAAGTATAGGCTTTAGAATACACATGGGGGGGGGAGAGGGAGAGAGAGAGAGAGCAAGAGAGAGCACCAAGACACAGATGTAGGCTTTCCAAGAGAGAAAAGAAGAAAAAAGTGTAGGCACATGTTCCCTCCAGTTTTATTTAACCTAAGGCACACCCTGTGAGATGTCAGTCCCGGCTCCCCAGTTCTGGGTGCCTAGCATGCTGACAGCCTCAAGCTTCACTTAGAAAGGCCCCTGTCATGGATTAGGGAGGTATGAATAAGAATGAAAGAAGAAGTTCTATCGCTTAGGCTTTTCTATGGTAGGAACTGCTCTTTAGTAAAAAGAGATTGTAAGATAGTTCCAGAGGTACATTGTGTAAGTTTAAGAAGAGTCACAAGGGAGTTGCCTGGGCATGTCTCAAAGAAACACAGAATTACAGAGGGGAAACCAAGGCCAAGCACAAAGTTCACATACATTTTGACCCCAAGCATGGCTTATTGTTATTTTAACATTTCCATTATTTAAAATATCTCTCAAAAATAACATCTCTATGCACATGGTGCTCACAGCAGTTTCCTTGGTTAATTGTGTCAAAGTCCTTGATTCTCAGCTGGTGAGACTGAAACCAGATCTGGGATGAAAGCTCTTTCCCTTTCTATGTCTCCCAAATTTCTCTGCCTATCTTGCCTCAAATGCATTTGGCATTATGAGGTGGCCATGACCTTTATGGGCCAGGTGAGGAGTGTTATGATTTGGATCTAAATTGTCCCCAAAGGTCATATTGTTTGGTCCCCACCTGGTGGCACTGTCCTGAGAGGTTGTGGAACTTAGGAGTTGGGCCTTGGGTAGAAGTAGCTCCCTGGGTGGGGGTCCTTGGAGGGTTGGGTCCCCTCCCTACCAGGCTCAGCTCTCTCTCTGTTCCTGGTTCATTATGCCATGAGGTGTCAGCTATAGGCCCTACTGCCATTATGGACTGATTTTTCTAATCATGAGCTCCCAATAAACCTCTTCCCACATAAGTTCATTTGGGTTGATTTTTCTGCTACAGCAGCAATAGCTAGCTAATACAGTTAACAAGATTCAACTTTGCTTTCTCCTCTTTGTCTAACTGAAGACCCATTTTATCACAGTTGCGTCCCATCTGGGATATATATGGGTCTAGTAAATTGCAAAGTCAGTGGGGTGCTGGAGGTTGCTACCATCTCATGGGGGCCAATTCTTAAGATTTTTAGGAATTTCACAATCCAGCTTAACACAGCCAGTATTAAAAATTGAATTACATGAACTGATAATTAAAGTTGTTGTTAGGTGCCATTGAATCAGGTCTGACACATAGGGACACATATGAAATACTATATGACATTGTGCTATGCCAGGCACTATGTCAGTGTTTCTCTGCTATTCATAGGAATTTCTTTTTTTTTTTTCCCTTTATTGGTAAAGGTTGGTAGGGTACAGAGTAATCCAGCATTTGCATTTTCCATTATGCAACTATTACATCACTTCTGGTTACACTTTTATCAATTTACAAGGTTTATGGAACATTTACTAATATGTAGTAAAACTCATATGCATACTTGGGTTGTGTTCCCCTATTTTTTCCCATATACTCATGAAGGTGCCTCGTTTACATTGAGATATCCTCTCCCCCTTTATCCCTGTACATTGTTTCTCCTCCCCATCCCACCTTCCACAATCTTCACTTCCCTTTGCTAGTTCCCTCTCTCCTTCTTTCTACTCTTTATATTATCCCTTCTTTACTAAGTTTAACTGGGCATTTTTATATATTAACTTATCTATGGGATTTTTCTTCATTTATGTAAGATTCAGCTCCCACATATGAGTGAGAACATACAGAGTTTCTCCTTTTGAGCTTGTATTCTTTCCTTTAAAATGATATTCTCCAGTTCCATCCATTTTGCTTGCAAATGACATTATTTCATTTTTTATTGCTGAGTAGCATTCCATTTTGTATATGTACCATGATTTTGTATCCATTCTTCTGTTGATGGGCATCTTGGTTGGTTCCATATCCTTACTATTGTGAAGATTACTGCATTGAATATGGAGATGCATATGTCTCTGTGGTAATTTATAGGGATTACGATGGCTGATTATTTCAGGGATGGGCTGCTGTCCTTCTTCCAAACCTACAGCATCTGATATTCCCAGGTGGTCTGTCATCCAAGCCTGACCCTCCTTAGCTTCCAAGATCAGATAAGATTGGACACCAGGGTGGTATGGCTGAAGGCAATTAAATAAAGTATATACATTCAAAAAGATAGTACAGTACTGGTACTGAAATTTCATCACCTCCTAATAGTTTACTACAGTTTATAACTAACCATCTCTGAGATTATTCATGTCTACTGTATTATCTGTATAGTATTTTTAAAATGGGCTATTGTGTGTTCTTTCCCATCTCCATGTTTAGTTATAGAATGTTGATAGCTTTAAATTGCTCATGAGAACATTTATACCACAGAAATTGGTAAATGCCACAAATCTGTTTGAGTCAGATGATAAACATTTACTAGCATATCACTGTGCACAGTCCTAGAAAATAGTCACTTGGAGAAAGAATGAAAATGCATGTATGTTTGTGGCAAGAAGGTAGGCATCGCAAAACAACTTCATATCCCTGCTAGAGATAAAAATCACAAAGACATGATTCCTTATGTTTTCCAGCAACACAATAGGAATGCCTTCTATAGGTTGCTTTCTTTCTGTAGGAATGCAAAAATCAATGCAACTTCTCCAGTTTCTGGTAATGAAGAGTTGTCCTCACACAATCCTATTCTCTCTTATTATGATCATCATCACTAATAAGCATCCACTGCATATCTGTGATGGGTTAGATTCGCATTTAACTAGCATAATATACAGTCTCTATTCTCAAGGAGCATATGATTAAACTGGAATATTCACAGAAAAAATTCATGAGAGCAGTCAATTCTAGATGCTCCATACTTTCTTTTCACAGCATTTATCTTGATTTGTACTTAAATGTATGCAAACACACAACATAAACACACACACGCACACACACACGTGGATTTCTGTTTAATGCTGTGTTCTTCATGAGACTGAGTTCTGTTAGAGGTGGCAACTGCTTTTCTTGTTCATAGCTGTGTCCCTGTATCCACAGTGTCTGGCAGACAGTAGGCACTCAGTATTTGTTGAATGCATAAATGAGTGATGCAATGCATAAATGTACAATTAGAGCTGAAGGGGGCAAAAGGAAGGAACACTTACCAAAGATTGAAATGATTAGAAAAGCTTTAAGGAGGTACTAGAACTTGAGTAGGATCTTGAAGGAAGAGTAGAGTATAAATTAGGTATAGGGCACACTTAAAACCAGCCTCACATGGTGGGAGTGGAAAGTTTATTCTCTTCTGCCAGCATTGGAACAGACCCCATGGATCTACTGGGTTAGGGTCACCAAGGTTATGTTCACTTGAACTGTGGTGGCACTTGGACTCAAGGGAGGCAGATGGAACTTGAGAAGCAAATGCAGACCACGGCTAAGAAGAGAATTCAAGGTTGAATGAAAAGACTAATAGCCATTCTGAAATCTAACAGGTAATTTCAAGGCCATAACCAAGAGACTTATTGTTAGGTACCATTGAGTTGGATCCTACTCATAGCAACCCTAAGTACAACATAATGAAACACTACGCAACATTGTGCCATGCAATAGATCTTTTTATGTTTGAGCCCATTGTTGCAGCTAATGTGTTTCTTCTTATTTTGAGTTGGGCCACATCAGCAAATGGAGGTCCAGGGGCTTTATCCCATTCTTGTCCTTAAAGTCAGCTCCACTTTGAGGAGGGAACTCTTCCCTAGTTGCTTCTTGAATGCTTTCCAGCCTGGGTGGCTCATTTTCCAGCACTCTATTTGATAGTGCTTCTCTGCCATTCATAGGATTTTCAATGACTAATTGTTTTGGGAGTGGGCTTCTGGGTCCTTCTTCCTAGGCTGCCTTGGTCTGGAAGCTCAGCTGAAACCTGTCCACTATGGGTAGCACTACTGGTATATGATATATCAGTGGCTTGGCTTTCAGCATCATAGCAACATGCTAGCCCCCATAGCATTGCAAACTGACGGACACATGGGGGAACCAAGAGACTAGGGAAGCAAAACAAATCCAGGATGGGTGTATAAGGCTGGGTGAGGGAAAGTCTGAGCCTGTGCCCCTCTTCTTTCCTCTTCTTTCCATGCTCTCCTTTCCTAGGTGATATCACCCAATCCAATTACTTTAAATGCCTCTGCCTGTGGGCCCATACTTTATATCCAGTTGCTTGCTTGCCATTGCCAAATGAGTTATAACAGGCCTCTCAAAGTTCATATGTTTAAAACAGAACCCTTGGAGTTTGCATCTCATCCTCTGCCTAGCTTTCCCACCTCTAACCTTTCCCAACTCAGGGAACAGAAACTTTTTATTCTCCCTGGTGTCTATCTCATCGTGCTTGGTATTTCATTTTTCCTCACCAATGTTCCCTCCTCTCAAATCATATCTGAATCTACAGCAATCACAATTCTACCTCCACAACATATCCTGAATCTGATGACATCTCACTTCTCTACTGACATATCTATAATGCAAGATAACATCTGGACAACTTAACTAGATTTCTAACTAGCTTCTCAGCTTTGATGCTTGTTCTTTTATCCATCCCTCCCAAAGAAACCAGAGTAATCTGGTAATCTTTTAAAATCTTTTAAAAATGTGTAATCTTTTAAAAATCTTTTAAAGATTTTTCTTTTAAAAATGTAATCTTTTAAAAGTAATCTTTTAAAAATGAGTAATCTTTTAAATCTTTTAAAAAGTAATCTTTTAAAAATGTGAATCAGTTAATCTCTCTCAGGAACTTAAAGGCAAAAATTCCCTAAAATGTCAGCAATTTAAATTTAGTCATGTGTAAGAAGTTATACACCATGACCAAGTGGGATTTATTTTAAGAATGCAAAGCTGGGCCAATATTTGAAAATAATAAAATATTATCCACCATAACAGGCAGAAGAAGAAAATTCACTTGGTTTTATTTTAAAAAAATGATGATATTCAATTTTCATCCATAAAAATGCTCAGAAAAATAGGAATAGAGAGAAACTAATCAAATCAATAAAGAGAACCTACACCAAAACAAGATAAAACAAAACAAAGACCTACAAGTAATATTATATTGAATAGTGAAAAATTAAATGTTTTTCCCCTAAGACTAGGAAAAAAAAAAAAACAAGGAAGCCAACCCTCACCACTCTTATTCAACACAGTCCTGAAAATTCTGGCCAAATCAAGAAAGAAAATAAAAGACATTGATTGCAATGTCAGAAATAATTTATCCCGATTTGTAGACAACATAATTGTCTATGTAGATAGTCCCAAGGAATCTATTGAAAAAATCCAAAGCAAAACAGTAAAACTCTCCTAACCTAGTAAGTTCAACAAGGTCATGGGGTATAAGATGAATGCACAAAAATGTCTACATACTAACAAGAAATATATAGAAACTGAAATAAAAAACACAATATCACTTATAATAGCTCCAAAGAAAACAAAATACTTAAGTTTAACAAAACATGTACAAGATCCATATTCCAAAAATTGCAAAATGTAGTTGAAAGAAAGGAAAATCTAAATAAATGAGAGATATACCAAGTTCATTTGTTGAAAGACAACATAGTAATGATACCAGTTCTTTCCAAATGTATAGGTTAAATGCAATTCTTATCAAAAATTTTTTTTGTAGGTTAGAGAAGCTTATCCTGAAATTTATGTGGCAATGCAAAGGACCTAGAATAGCAAGAACAAATTTGAAAAGGAAGAATAACATGGAAAGAATCACCCTGAGGACAAGCTTAGTATATACGAGGTGTAATCAAAAAATACAAAAAAAAAAAATTAAATTTAAACATTCACTGTGTGTTTTGATCATGACCTATAGTAATAGTAATAAAAACAGTGTGG
The DNA here is from genome assembly GCA_007922755.1 of Pedetes capensis. Lineage (NCBI taxonomy): Eukaryota > Metazoa > Chordata > Mammalia > Rodentia > Pedetidae > Pedetes > Pedetes capensis. Next base: position 16,175 of record VMDO01004533.1, read on the forward strand.
TACTGGCAAACAGAGTCACAGATCTATGGAACAGAGTAAAGAACCCAGAATTAGACTCATACAAATATGCTCAAATGATTTTTGACAAAGGCTAGCCTTCTCAAAGAATGATGCTACTGCAATTGGAAATTTGTAGGCAATAAATAAACAAACATAATGCCCACAGAGTTAACTCAAAATAGATCTCAGATCTCAATGTAAACATAAAACAAAACTATAAGAAAAGAGAAAAAACTTAAAAACCCATGACAAAGTGAAAAGTTCCTAGACCTGCTACCAAAACCATCATACAAAAAGGAAAAAATTATGACAAATTGGACCTTGCTAATATTAAAAATTTTACCTTATGAAAGACGCTGTTAAAAAAATGAGAAGATAAACTACAGACTGGAAGAAAATATTTACAAACCACATATCTGATGAATACTTGTATCTAGAATATAGAAAAAGACTTTAAAATTCAATAGTAAAAACAATCTAATTAGAAAACAAGCAAAACACATGTAGAGATATTTCACCAAAAGGGATATGCAGATGGCAAAAAAGCACATTGCAAAGATATTCAACATCATTAACTATTAAGGTAATGCAAATTAAAACCACAAATCAAATATCATCATATACTTATCAGAATATCTAAAATCAAATGTTGTGCTAAGACCAAATGCTGGTGAGGATGCAGAAAAACTAGGTCACTAATAGTACATTGCTGGTAGGAATGGAAAATGCTACAGACACTCTGGAAAACTGTGTAGCAGTTTGTTTAAAACTAAAAATTCATTCACCATACAATCCAGTAATTACATTCCTAGACATTTATTTCAGAGAACTGAAAACTTATGTTCATGTAAAAACCTGCGGTAAGTGGTCAATTATTCATGATAGCCAAAATTAGGTAGAAGCTCATGATCTTCACCGGGTGAACAGTAAACAAGTAGTGGTGTATCCATACCAGGGAACACTACTCAGCAATAAAAAGGAACAGATAAGTTATTATGTAAATAACAAGTTGAGTGGACCTCAAGGAAATTCGTCTGAGTGAAAAAAAGTTGATTTAAAAGGCTATATGCTGGAAGATTCCGTTTATACAATGTTCTTGGAATATTGTAATTACAGAGATGGAAAACAGATTGGTGGCTTCTAGTGGTTGGGATTTGGAATGGCTACAGAAGAGCAGCATTGTGGAGTCTTGTGGTGATGGGACAGTTGTCATCTTGATTTTGATGATGGCTATGGAAAACTGCACATGGTATAAAATTGCCAAAACTATTCACACACGTGTGTGAGTACATGCATGACTGGTGAAATCTGAATAAGTTATGTGGGTCACAGCAATGCCAGTTTCATGGGGTTGAAATTGTACATAAGCTGCTAAAACTGGGGGAAAAGATAAGGGATTTATAAGACTCATCTGTACAATTTTTTTCAACTTCCAGTAAATCTATAATTTAACAGTTTAAAAATGAAAATAAGATTGTATCTGATCTCTTACTTGAAATCATTTCAAGGCTTCCCATTACAATCAGAAGATCTAAATTCCTCACCTTCTGTACACTGCTGCTTGTCTCTGACCTCATCTTGTTCTTAATCTTATTAGTTAAGCCAATGCCATACAATCTTCTCTTGCATGTCTCATCACTACAATAGCATATGCTCCTTCCCACTTTGGAGATGTTTCATTTGCTGGTTCCTTCCTGAAAAGCTTTTTTTTCATATCTTCCCTGCATTTCTTGTCATCATTCAGGCTCATCTAATATCATCTCCTTAAGGATGTTGCTCTATGTCAGTCAACAGCTCATTTTCTTCTGAGTGCCTGCCATTAACTGAATTTATCTGTACATTTTGTTTATCAGTTGCCTTCCTCCATTAGAATCTAATGGAGTTAAAATTGGGACCATGGTGTCTTATTCAGAGGGTTATCTCTGGTTGCTTAGGCAGTGCCTGGCACTGGGTTCCAAGGTATACCTCCCCTACTTCATAATAATGGGAGAAGGGCCTGGCAATCTACTCCCAAGGCAATCCCGAAGCACTCAGCCATTGAAAACCCTATGAGGGTCGCTATGAGTCGGATGCCGACTTGATGTCACCTAACAACAACAACAAACTTCATAATAAACAGCAGTCCTCTTCCTCCCCTAGGTTTGAAACAACTGCAATACATATAATAGAGGGGTAAGGTCAGAAGTGAAAACATCACTTTTATTACTGGTAGAGCTTCATTTGAAAGTATATTTTAGACAATGCTCAATGATGTACTATGCAGTGTTACTTACAGGGTCCCAAGAAGTTCTGGCCTGGATTAACCTTTCTTTCTCTAACACTTGGAACACTTGGAACATAGGTGCATGCCAAATATTCTGTGAATGGAGGAGGAGAGGAAGAAAGGCTATGATGAATTCCTGAATCCTCATATAGGGTTCCCAAGGAAGGCAAAGAAGTAGATCTGCTGGTTTAAAGATATAGGACTCAGGAGAGATACAGGTGGGAGGAAGCCTGCAGAGAATCTCAAGTGCTAGACCAAGGCATTGAGAAACTGTCCAGGGTGAGGTTGGAAATGATCATACATCTTTTTATCCACATCTATCTGCTTATATACCCAGGTGCTATTTTTATTATTTAGGGCAGGTGTGAGTGATTGCTTTTTCTATAACTAAACTTACTTCAGTACTCAACACAGGTACAGTATGAAGCAATCCATCAGCCTTAATAGAGTTTATGTCTTTATTATAACTCTCTGTCTCAAAAATAATAAAATCACACATAACATGTCTACTTGTCAGCTCCTATAAGATTCCCATTAATCAGAAGTGAAGTTAAAACAAAAGATAAAGATAATCCATGAGCTTTAAACCACCATCGTAGCAATTCCTTTAATGGAAATGAAAGTTTTGGGAGCCAAATAGATTGTCTGGCATGGTCTCCCCATAGCTATGAATAAGAGACAAAAAAGGCAACTATCAGCAGAGTCAGAGGAAAGCACAGGAACATGAGTTGGACAGAATAAGGGTCATACCAAAGTATGAAAGATAAACAACACTTCTCACTCCAGCAACCCTGAACAATAAAGCTTTTAAGAAAGATGAAATACTGTTTCTATTCTGAACCACTACCACCAAATTATCACATTGATTGACCCAATTCTGTTTGACACACAGATCCAGTTTTCTCTAGATGGTTTCCCCATTATTTCTCCAGATATGTTGTTGTTGTTATTAGGTGCCATCAAGTTGTGTCTGACTCATAGTGACCCTCATAGGGTTCTCAATGGCTGATTGTTTTGGGATTGCCTTGGGAGTGGATCTCCAAATCCTTCTCCTTTTTTTTTTTTTTTTTTTTTTTTTTTTTTTTTTTTTTTTTTTTTTTTTTTTTTTTTTTTTTTTTTTTTTTTTGCAGTGCTGGGAATCAAACCAGGGACCTCAGAGACTAAAGAGCAGTGCTCTACCAACTGAGCTAAATCCTGGCCCCTCTCCAAATATATCTATTTCTAAATATATATCTAGGCCTGCAGCCATAGCCCTGTGGCACCATCCCCTCAGACCTCAGAAGCTAAGCAGGGTCAGGCCTGGTTAGTACCTGGATGGAAGACCTCCTGGGAACACCAGAAGCTGTAGGCTCGGGAGAAGGACCTGGCAACCTCCTCCCAAAAATCAATCTGCCATTGAAAACACTATGAACAGCAGAGAAGCACTGACAATAGTGTTTCCCCTGTTGTACAGAGGGTCATTATGAGTCAGATACCAACTCGACGGCACCTAACAACAACAACAAATATATATCTATATATATATTTCTCTCTTTTTTATGTTCTATTCTATTTCTCTGGTTTGTGTTGTGCCCATAAGGCATAGGTAAGCCTACCTCTGCTCTGTCAAATGCTTCAGTGTGTGTGTGTGTGTGTGTGTGTGTGTGTGTGTGTGTGAGAGAGAGAGAGAGAAAGAGAGAGAGAGAGAGAGGATAGAGGTATGAGAGGCTGCTGTCTGTAACAACCAAATATACTGTTTTAGAATCATTTTAGGATTTGAAGAGCTGTAATAGCTCACTAATGGCTTGGTGTGTTTGTTTTTCTCTGTGCTTTGCTGTGGAAGAAGATACCATGCCTGTCAAAGCAGTATGAAGAGTAAAGAAGGAAGATGAAGAGTGATTTTTACTTCAAGATTTGATTTAATGCCTATTTGTAGAAACCAACTCATTGAAATTAACACAACTCTCTATATGTTAATCTACATTGCTTGTTGTAGTTAGGTGCTGTTGAGTCCAACTCATAGCAACCCTATGTACAACAGAATGAAACACTGCTTGACACTGTGCCATGCTCATCACTATGTCAGTGCTTCTTTGCTAATCATAGGGTTTTCGATGGCTGATTATTTCCAGATTATTTCCAGAGTGGGCTGCCATGTCCTTCTCCCATTTTTGTGGTACTGGGTATTGAACTCAAGGCCTCAAAGAGTACAGAGCAGCACTCTACCAACTGAGCTAAACCCCAGCTGCTCTGTTGCTTAGTGTTCAGAAAAAAAGTCTCAAGCAATTGACGTTTGAAACTGTTTTAGCCAGGAAGTCACCCACATTGGTGGGAAAACATGATTGACACATGTAGCCTTCAAGGAAATGTTTTTGAGACAGGTTCTGGAAATCCACTCTCCAAAGTTAAAAGACTCTTACAGTTTTTAATTGACTGGTGCCCAAGCTTATTCTAATGCATTTATCATTGTTTGATTCTTATTGCCATTAAACTTTTCCACTATTTAATCCCTATTCTCCTAAGCAAAAGGGTAGAAAAGTGGTACATCAGTCAGGATCCTGTCACTCAGATAGAATCTGGAAGAGAATGGAGCAAAGGGCTTTTCACAGAGGTAAGAGCAGGCAAAAGAAAGAACTAGAGATGTGGATGCCCCCAGGGACAATTACGATGAGGAGACTTTACTGCCTGTGGGCGTATGGGGTCTGTGGAGCTGAAGTCATGAAGGAGGGGCTGCCCAGGAGGAGCCAAGGTCCCTGAGGGATCCCAGAGGATATGCTATTGCCAGATCCCCTGTGCTGAAGCAGCAGAGGTGGGGGAGTGCCCTGACTCAGACTTCTCTGGCTCCCAGTCTCCTAGCAGGGCCTCCTCTTAGCCAAACCCTATTGGAACCCAGCAGGCAAGGGAGCCTGCGGGATATGAGTTATGGCATTTAGCTCCTTGGGACCCAGAGCAGAGCACCAAAGGGAGAACAGCATTCCTGGAGGGGGGGCAAGAAGAATGAATTTTGCCTGTCAGTATCAGTACACTTTATATTCCAGTGAAAGAAAATTTTGATTTTGCAGTTTCCAGCTGGATAGGACCATTCAGGAGAGAAAGTACAAGTGGATAAAAAACCTCATGGTTTCTTTTTTTCTCAGAATGAGTGATGAAATCACCCAGACCTGGACTATGCAAGAAATTAAAGAAGAAGAGATCACACACACTCCTAGACTGGTCTCCAGAGGCAGTAGGCAGCCCAGATTTGAAGCAACTGCCCTAGGTCGGGTATAATTTCTGGACTATTCTTGCCAGAATGTTGTTCCGTTTTGCAAGGAAATAAGGCAAAGGTTGATTTAAGTAAGAAGTCTGGGTTGTTTGGCAAAAGAAGAGCTGATTTAGCTTGCCAGGTCTTCCCTCACCAAGGATGAGCCTTTGTAGCAGAGATTCCTTATCTCAGATGCTCCCGCCCAGGTCCAACACCCACATCAGTACTTCTGGTTTGATCAGAACTCATCTTGCTCAACATAGGGCTTATCTTGCCCCCAGGGGTGGCCTTATAGATAAATGACAGGTGGGTGGGAAGATGGAAGAAGACGGAAGATGGAAGTACCTTCTGACCTCCAGTGTTCTCTTTCACAGGCCCCATTTCTAACTCTCCCCTCCCGCTTTATACTCATCCATTTTATCTAATAAATATTTATTGAGTGCATTGGTTTAAAAAGAGCCCAACTCCTACACATTCTGACTTATGCAATACCATAGCCCTGTTTTCCCCCATGTGTGTGTCAGTTTGTTTTGCTGTGGGGGCTTGAATGTTGCTGTGATGCTGAAAGTTTGCCACCGTATTTCAGATAACAGCAGGGCCACCCATGATGGAAAAGTTTCAGCTGATCTTCCAGAGTAATACAGACTGGGGAGAATGAACTGGAAGTCCACTCTCAAAATAATTAGCCACTGAAAACCTTATGAATAGCAGAGAAGCACTGTCAAATATGTGCCAGAACATGAGCCCCGAGGCTGGAAGGCATTCAAGAAACGCCTGGGGAAGAATTGCTTCCTCAAAGTAAAGTTGACCTTAATGACAGGAATGGAGTAAAGTGCCTGGAACCTCCTTTTGCTGATGTGGCAGGACTCAAAATGAGGAGAAACATAGTGGCTGCAACCTTGGTCTCAAACATAAAAATATCATGTGCATGGCACAACGTATGGTAGTGTTTTGTTGTGTTGTACATAGGGTCACTACAAGCCAGATCCCACTTAACACTTAACAAAACTTAACACTTAACAAAAACAACATATTAAACTCTATATTTGGCCAAAGGTACATACAGATGAATATGGTCCTTACTCCTTAAAAACATATGAAGAGTGGGGTAGATGGACAACACACTCCATTAAAACATTCAAAGTCTTGGACAGATACTGTTCAAGTATTTGTGCTGAGAGGATAGAGTATTAACATAGCCTCTGCAGTGTAATGAAGCTAGAAAGTCCCACATTATCTGTTACTTGGATTAAGTCATCAAATACTTATATAAAAATATTTGTATGTCCTGGGAAATGGGTGGATTTAATTTTACTCCTTAACAATTTTCAGACAAATTTTTTAGAAAATATTCAAACTTTCTTCCTATGTATGCTTCTTGTGAGCATTTAATGATGCTCAAGCCTTGTATATCCCAAAGGATTCTCATTGTACCCCACTTTCCGCTAATATTTGTGTTTCTTCTTCTTCTTTTTCTGCAGAGGAAAACTTCTCAAAAGAATTCTTTTCTTCCTGGGAGGTCATTTTCTCACCTCCCAGTTATTCCTCATCTCCCAGTTCACTGCGTCTTCTACTCCCGTCCCACAATCAAAATGATTCTTGACAATGTCAACAATGGCCTCCATGTTGCCAGAACAATTGGCAACTTTGCATTTCTAAGCCTGCCAACTTTCAGCAATGTTTGACACTAAAGACATCATCATTTCAAAATGTTCACTGCCCTTGGCCTTGGTGAAGCACTGTCTCTTGGTTTTCCTCCTCTTTCTCTGGCTGCTTCTTTTGGCTATTGTTTGCTGGATTGCCTTCCTCTTATGATCTCTAACTGTAATTTCTACAGATTTTTTCCTAAGTCTCTTTTTCTTGTTCCTCTGTTCTCTAAGTGAACTCATCCCCACTTTGGCCTTTGATGATCATGTGTATAATAATACTTAAATTTATATCTTTAATCCTGTACTCTCTTTTGGGACTCAGATTCATATATATTAACATTCCCATTGGAATGTCCAAAAGGCATCTCAGACTCAACTTATTCAAAGCCAAACTTATGATGTCCTATCTCAAAACTGGCCTTTCCATGGTGAGTAACTCTACCATCTATCTGAAAGTGTTGCTTCATTCTTAGCATCTTCTTTCCAGTGTTCCTAAACATTAAATGCTATTTATTTAACTTGAGTGTCTTTCTATTTGACCATATTTCTCCAAATCTACCACTATCTCCTACATCTAAGCTACCGTCACCCCTTGCTTGACCTCTGGCAATGGCCTGCTAACTGTTTTGCATGTGTCCACACCTGACTCTTCTCCAGTAAATTCCCCAGGACCACCACCACGATCACTTCAAAAAACAGCATAACCAGATCATCCCTTTGGTTAGAATCATTCAGTGGCTTTCTGTTGCCCTGAGGGTCAACAGCAATATCTTTCACAAAGCTCAATAGGGCCTAAGTGATCTAGTTCCTGCTCCCCTACTTCAGTGCCATTCCTTTTCATCCTTCCTGTGCTCAGCCACACTACTTCCTACTATGAGTCAGACATAATGCAATGGCACTTAACAACAAAATGCAACTCTGCTCAGGACCTGTGGACTGCTGGTCCCTTTACTGAGAAACCCTCCTCCTCTCTGTTCACCAAATTAACTTACCTTGACTTTAGGATTTCAGCTCAGGGTGTCTTTCTTGACCTCAGGCTAGATAAAGCCCCAATTCTATCCTAACAGCCAATACTTTATTTTAGATATTTTCAGTTTGTAGCTTTGTTTATATGATTATTTGATTAACAGTTGTCTTTCCCTCTATACTGTAACATTCACGATGTCTTAGTCTGATTTGTGTTTTCCTTACTATAGGACACCTAGTTAGGGCTAGGCACATAATAGGAATTCAATAAATATTTTGGGGCTAGGAAGGAAGCTTAGAGACACTTTGTAACCTGGAAGGCCCAGAGGGAAAGTTTACTTAGGGTAGGTAAGTTATGGCCTTTGGAATGACTCAGTAATGATATGGACATTTGGGTGAGTGGATCACAACAGTGATGACCCCTGGGCAGGAGAGAACTGAAGGGCATGCCAGGTACAGAGCACCAGGTCCACAGGCTCTCTTTCTCCTCTGTAGGGCTGCACCATGTTGGGGCAGGGACACTAAGCTGGGGTCAGGAGACCTGTTTTCTATGTCTGGGTCTGAGACAAACTGGCTATGAATTCTTTCCCTCTCATTCTCAATTTCATCTGTAAAATTATAGAGTTAGATATAAAATCTTTTTTTTTATTCAGTTTGCCACCTGCCCCCTTATTTAATGATGTATGTTTTGGTATTATTCAGGTATGACAAGGCAGGGTTGGATTATAATAGCAGTCAGGGGGCTAAGTTGCAAAGCACAAATATTGTTCCTGGGCAATTGAAGCAGAAAGCAAACTGATTGGACAGATATTGGACAGTTCACAGGGTTACAAAGAAGCGTGAGGACCAGACGAAGAGAATGGGCAGGAACAATGAAATCTGCACTGGCAAACCAGAGCCAGAATTTCCATGAGGGGCCAGACTCCAGCAAGGCCACGTTGGTCACTATGCTGTTGCATGCCCAGTCTCACAGCTTACACCTGTGCTAGGAATTGGCACCCGACACCCCTTTTGGCAACATTAGTCAAGTTGCCCTTGGGAACTGGATGTCCCTGCCTTTGCTGCTACCCTCGGAAAGAATTCTCCACTCCACTCTCCCTCCTTCTTTGTGTCACTAACTATAGACACAAAAACCTGAGCTGGTGCACCTGACATTCTGATCAGGGTCATGTAGTAGAGCCCTGGCTGCCAGGGAAACAGGAAAACAGAACTTTCTAGAGAAGGAGGCAGGCTGTGCCCCCTAGCTATGCTCCTAAGACCAAGAGTTCCCCAGGGTAAGAATCAGAGGTTTCAGATTCTGGGAAAACAGTAAGTGTCACATGTCTCTTATTAGGCCATCTCTAAAGTCCTCCCTGCCTGCAGCCATAACACTGTGGTGTCCAATCCCATTAGATCTCAGAAGCTAAACAGGGTCCAGTCTGGTTAGTACTTGGATGGGAGACTGCCTGGGAATACCAGGTGCTATAGGCTTGGGAGAAGGACCTGGAAACTCACACCCAAAACTCAGTCTGCCATTGAAAACCCTATGAACAGCAGAGAAGCACTGACAATAGTGTTTCGCCGGTTGTACGTAGGGTTACTATGAGTTGGACACCGACTCGATGGCACCTAACAACAACAACAAAAGTCCTCCCAGGCTGGGGTTTAGTTCAGTTGGTAGAGTGCTTCTCTGTGCTTTCTGAGGCCCTAGGTTGGATCTCCAGCACCCAGCACCGCAAAAATGGGAGAAGTATGTGGCAATCCACTCCTGAAACAATCAGCCATTGAAAACCTAATGAGGGTCACTATGAATCCGACCCAACTTGAAGGCACCTCAAAAGGTCCTCCCAGTGCTAAACATTCATGTCTCCACCATTGCAAAGAGAAAGAACACAACTGTCACCCCAACCCCTTGCCTTTAATCTCAGCCACCTACAAAACTATAGCATAGCTGGACATGGTGGCACACATCTGTAATCCCAGCACTCAGGAGACTGAAGCAAGGGGATTGCAAATTTAAGACTCACCCTAGCCTACATAGTGAGACTCCATCAAAAAATAAAAAATAAAAAACAAAACAAAATGAAACTATACTATTGTTGCTTTGTCACAGAAAAGTGTGTTCAGTATTTCATGTTGTTATTTCTAGGTACTTTAGAGCTGTATCCTGTATGTCCTTGCATTATATGTTTAATTGAGCCACTGAAGCCAGCTTGGTTTTCCTGGCTCAACAGCTCTGAAAATAGGGCATTATTGAATGATAACCTAGTCAAATCTCTCACACTCCAGTGAGCCTATGTGTTGATTCATATTTTTAGTGGACAGATGCTCTATCTATTGGAGTATCTATTTTTAAACTCTCCAAATGTCAATTCTCTCTGAAATGTCAATTCCCATTCTCAAAGACATGTAGGTTTGTTTGTTTGCTTTTCTGGCAGAATTTACTCTGCAATGTAAAAGGCACATTTGTCACTAATGGTTCTTTTTGGACAGAAGTAACACTTTTTTTGTTGTTGTTTGTTTGTTTTTTAGTTATTGTTATTTTTGCCTGCACACTCTTCTTTTTGTTGGACCAAGAGCTTGGAGAATAGCTGAAAAAGGGATTCTGGAAGTACAGGATTCTGGGGCTTAAAGTAATTTATGCACCTTCTTTAAATGCAATTTTCACCCTATCTGCTTTCTTTTTTTGGCATTTAACATAGCCAAGCTGTAGGAATGAAACAAGCTTTATAAAAATCATTCACTGTGAATAACTGATTCTGGTTTAATTTGTTACTACTCCAAGGTAACATAGAGGTGTGAATATAAAGTGATGTGACTAGGCTTTAAACCTCCCTCCTCCCACTGAGATTTTACACATTTAAATTTAATACTCAACCCCTTCAAGAGTCCCCTTTGGAAGACATTGAATTTGGTCTGACAATATCTCTTTGCTCAGAGCATTTTTGGAATGCCCTTTCCAGCTGTGGATCAGGCTCTTGAATGTCCTCAGGGACAGCAAACCTATTGGCTTTGAGAATGTGAAGCATTAGCTCAGAAGGTGCTATCCACTGGTGCTGGTCTTGGGGAAAGTACACCAGTGACCTGAATGGAAACGGTGGGATCTTTGGAGCCAGATGATTTCCAGTCCTCCTCACTTATAAGCTTGGTCATTCCACTCAAGGTCTCAGAGAATTAGATTCTTCATGTGTAAAACAGAGACAATTATATTTTATGTGTGGGGTTGTGACTATTAAGTGAATTAATGTATGCAGAATTCCAGCATCTCATCAAAACTCAGGAAGCATTATGCCCTTCTCTACTCCACTGTTCCTCTTAAAACACTGTCTCAACCAAATGAACTTGCTTTGCTCTTCTGTTTTCAAGCCCCTCGGTATCTTTTTTTTTTTTTTCCTTTCCTTTTCTTTTCTTTCTTTCTTTTTTTTTTTTTAAGGCAGGGTCTCAAGGTCCAGGCTGGCCTTGAACTTGTCATCCTCCTGCCTCAGCCTCTTGAGTGGGATTGTGGCTATACATCACATGCCTGGCCCCTCAGTGTCTCTACTGATGCTTTTCCTGTCCTTTCTTTATATTTAATACCACTTTTCCCTCTCTCTGTCCAGATTCTATTTCTTTAAGGTCTGGCTCAAATAAAAATAGTACTAATAAACTGAAAGGTTTAGCAATTTGCCCAAGGCCTTACAACTCTCATGGAGTGGCCAGTCTTTGGACGCAGGCCATCAGATGCCAATGTCTAAACTCCATAATGTCTACACTGTATTATGCAATGTTAGATATTTGTGTCAATGCCTCTACATTCAAATTCAACCTTCTTCAGAAAGATTTCCTGATCCCTCACTTAGAAATACCCTCTTCTGCCCTTGAGTTCCACATTGTTGTTGTTAGGTGCTGTCAAGTCGGTATCTGACTCATAGCGACCCTCATATGGTTTTCAATGGCTGGCTATTTCGGGATTGCCTTGGGAGTGGATTGCCAGGTCCTTCTCCCATTTTTGCGGTGCTAGGAATCGAACTCAGGACCTCAGAGACTGCAGCGCAGCCCTCTACCAACTGAGCTAAATCCCAGCCCCTTGAGTTCCACATACTCCATCTAAAAAGCTTTTCTAAGGAAACAGGTCTCTCCCCACATATAATTGTTTGGTTACTAGTTTTATTGCTCTGCTAAACAGAATGATCAATAAGGATTACTTTTTCACAGTACTCTTAGTACTTTGTATAATCTATTGTAGGTCCTTAAGAATATTTGTTGAGTAAATGGTTTAAAATGCAGATCTGATGATGTTTTTCCTATACACAAATGTTCCATTTTCTTTAGAGTAAAAACTAAAATATTCAAAATGGCCAGCAGGTCCTGAGTGGTGAGTGCCCCAGCCCTCCTAGGCTCACCATCTAGACAGCAGTGGATTTTGTCCACTTTTTAAACTTCCTTACCCCCTCAGAACTTTCACTTGCCATCCATCTTCTGGGAAGACTGGGCTCTCTTTCTCCCCCTGGACCCTGGCTCCTGTTAGGATTGTTCTGATGATCAGGACCCTTGTTACATTGCCTCCATGAACCTGAGGAAGCCCTCCCTTCCCACCCTGCTCCGGTAAAGATGTGTTCCATTCTAGCTGGGGCTGCCCACTCCTGTGAGAGGGACCAATCTGGTGGTGTCTTCCCTGCTGGTGAAGCCAGGCTGGCTGACTCATGGCCATCTGCCCTTTAGGGGCCTCTAGGGCAGCAGAAGTCGCTTGGCCAGCCCAGCTCACCTTGTCATGGAGGAGGCAAGTTCTGACTATATGACAGACATTGATACTGGCAGTAACATCTTCAACCCTCCTTGGCTTGTACTTTTGTAACTATCAGTAGGCCTGGCTCAGAGCTATCTTGGCAAAGAAGAATTTGTATAGGCTGGTTGGCTTAATTTTATTTTCTTCCCAAATTCATAATGTTATGGGGGAGATGTGGGGAATGTGGATCCGGAACACAGGTCTGGGAACCTGGCAACCTTGGTCCTTATATTTGGCATATAAAAAAATTTATACCCAATACAGAAGTTATAGAGGAGAATTTAGGCAGAATTTGTTAAAAGATAGTATACCTTTGAGATGTAAAGGCTGGCGATAGAGAAGAGTATTGTCCAGGTTGCAAGTCAAATGTAATTTTACAGTAAAAATTAGGCCTTAAGGGAAGAGAGAAATGCCCTCTATCTGGTGTCTTTGTTGTGTAAATGTTTCAATGGACCTGTAGAATACTTTCAGAAGGAGGGACCCATTAAAAAATGTCCTTCCAATACCCTCAGAGATGCATGTGGTGTCTTCCATCATGGCTGAACGCAGGAGTCGATTTCAATCCCCTTTTCTCCATATTGCCTGCTAATGTCTAAACTAACAATCTAACATTAAGCCGAGGCAGAAATATTTCCCAAACAGCTTTTTACATGGGGGAACTTCAGGGCAAGAAAGAGATCAAGACCAGGGCATCAAAGCTAGAAATAAGTTAGTTCTTCATTTAATAATACTATTTAAGTTTTTATAATAATAAGTAACATTTATGAAACATCTACTAGGTCCCACATATTGTACTAGAATTTGTGCACCTATTAACTCATTTACTTTTCTTAATTATAGGCCTTTGAGTTAGATCCTATTTTTATTTCCACTTTATAAAGTTGAGGCCAGGAAAATTAAGAAACTTGGTTAGTAAGTAGCAGAGGGAAGCTTATAGCTGAAGATAGGGAGGCCTTTTGAGTTTTTTTCCCTTGGGGATGAAAATATCTAACTATGCTGTAGTTTCCAGTTGCAGAACCTAGCAAAGAATGGTCATCAAAACAGCCAAATCTAGAGAAATCCAAACATATCCTAACATGTCAATGAAGGGTTTTTTTGTTGTTGTTGTTGTTGTTTTTAGCTTGCTAGGAAGTAGCCTGGTATAAAGAAGAGAACAGGCACTTTGGAGTCACACAGACCTCACTTTGAAGGTGAATTCAGCTTCTTCTATCTTTACAGCCTAGGACAATTTAGGTAACCTGATTCGGTTTTCTCATCTTTAAAATGATGTGATTTATAACTCTTAGAGCAGTGAAGACTAAGTCAGAAAATACATTGAAGTTTCTTGTACTATGTGTGGCACATAGATAGTGGCCAGTGAATGATAGCTATTAATGTGAGACCAATGTGAGTTGGTTCTTCAAACACTATTGTTAGTCTCCCTCTCTTATTATTAGCTGGTAATTCCACCATTAACATTTGCACTAAGGTATGCTGTCTCTGGGAAGCCCTATTAAAGAGAAAATACCTTAGGGGGAAAACACATTAAATTATGATCAACCTATTGTCTTAATTAATAATTAAGCTATGTATTGTGTAAGCTTTTTATAAAGTTAAGATCATCACTTGTTAAAATGCCTTAAATTAGTAATACTAACAACAGCTACCTACATTTATTTAAGCTCTATTATGGTTTGATGTGTTTTTATTTTATTGTTAATACTTATGAATACCCTGTAGGGATGGTACTATTGAATCAGTATATGAGGTTTAGGAAAAGAATAAGCAATCCCTCCAAATTCATCTGAGAGTAAGTAGTAAAGAAAGGACTTAAACCCAAGCCTCAGTCCAGCATCCACGTTTTCCCTAGAAAGCATTTCCACTCTTGAGCCTAGCCACCCCACTTGTGTGAAAATATCCTAAGTAAATAATTTAAAAGGAAAATAAGTCATTTCATAAAACAAAAGGCTGGGGTGGCACATGCCTATAATCCCAGTGACTTGACAGACAGAGGTAGAAGGATTGAGAGTTCAAGGTCAAAGGCAACCTGAGTAAGTTATGGAGACCTTGTCTCAATATAAAAAATTAATAAGGGGCCAGGGGTGCATCTCAGTAATAGAGCACTTGCAAAGCAGGTATGAGACCCTGGGTTCAGGCCCTCAGGACCACAAACAAACACTTAACAAAATTTACATACATTATATTCATCACCTAGCCCTGTAACCCCAAATTGGAAGGTGGAGAGTCAAAACTTCCATATTAATATATTGTGGCAGATTCTGTCAAAAGACAAATGCATGAATTACATCAACAGAGAATATCTGAAACTATGTTTAGTGACAAAAATGGAATTCAAAATAATACTACGGAGTAGGTAACCACCTCCTAAAGTTAGGTAAAATTGATGTCAGTATATGAGGGTAAAAAGTACTTACAGACTTATACAAATAATTAGTGTATGAAGCTTCTTGACTGCTATCACTTTGGGCAGAGTGGTGTAAATATTGTATTCAATGGAAAAAAAACACAAAAAGAAAGCATATTGAATTGAGTTAAAAAGAAGAGGATATATTAATGTCTTCACATCAGCAGTAAACAAAACACTAAATAAAAGTGATTCCTATCTTAGAAGGGATTTATTACAATGTTTCTTTAACTAGAAGTTGAGGACTTTTGGGGTTGTATTAGATGGTGATTGAGGAACTCCAAATTTTGCTGTATTTCACAAAGCATGAGGGGAATTATATATTTTAAACACATATTTCATCACCTTGGCAATATTTAAGAATATCAGAGCTTGGGTTTGAATCCTAACATTGTGACCTACTTGCTTGGTGATATTGGGCAAATCAATCTCTTCAGCTGTCTTGTCTGTGAAATGGGTTAATAATAATGCCTCCTATAGTGGGGTTCTGCCTGGCCTATGGTAAAGTTTTCATAAGCATTACCTATTATTAAACCACAATACTGCTTTGCTTTCATCTGGAATTATATCAATTTGGCACTCATTTTTTATCTCAAGCAAATTGGGAGTGCTTGTTGACATTTGTACAAGGTTTTGATTGCTAAAACGAAGATAGATTAAGTGCCAATAAAATGCATTTTCATTAATATGATTTTAAAAAATACAAGTGAGAAGGAATGAGGGGGGGAAGACAAATAACAGGGATACTTGGTGACAAAATCAGAGGATGAATATCCAAGACAGATAAGTTTTGATAAGGACAAGAGGAATGAAGATCTGAGCAGAGAACAGATATAGAACTTGAAGTCACCACAGGCTTTTTGGTAGAATCAGAAAGAGAGAGGGTCAAGTTTTGCCAAGCCCTGACATTTCCTGAGGATAGATCATTCTCCTCTTCCAGCTCTGTGTTGGATTGTGACACTTGAACCCAAATCAGGGGTAAAAATGTGTTTCCGAAAGTGGCTGTGCAACCAAGATGCCAACTGAGGCTCCCCGTTCCCCAGGAAATATGGTTAACCTTGACCTGAACCCAAGTACCACAGCCTGTGACATCACACGTCCTCCACAATTTCTCTCCAACTCTAGCCTCTTCATCTACCTTATTGCTTTGTGCTTCCTGCTGGGAGTCTATTCAGAGGCAAAGTTCAGCCCTTCCAACAAGTTCCACAAACAAGTCACATGCACCAGTTCTTTGATTACCTTAGTTACACTGCTGAAGATAATGGAGGTAGATGTTCACAGTCTCACAGCTCTCTGCCTGCCCCTATTTCTGTGTCCTCTTCTGTTCCTCTCCTCCCTCTGGTGCATACAAAAATCCACCCCTTGTCTCATGAAGGAGACCATCAAACTCAAACACTTAGCATTGTATTTTGCCAGCAAAGATTTGCCCATCATAAGAAGAAGTCTAATCAAAATGTTTTTATTCATATTATAATTTTGAGTATTAGGTCAAAACAATATTTGTGTGACTGTCCTTTTATGCAAAAAAGTACTTAATTATAAAAAATATAAAAATATTTGTACATAAACACTGGTCTTTCAGTGGAGTTTTGACAAATGAGACCCCCGTAGTGACAAGGAGCCTGGGCCTAAGAGATTTACTAATGGATTTATTCCATTAGAACTATGTCTTTTGGGAAAGGCACTCTAGCAGCACTAGGTGAAATGTCAAGAGGGAAAAACGGAGATGCAAGCAAACCACTGGCAGGAGACAAAACCTCTAGGACCAGGCTTGTTGGAGACAATGGGATAAAGGAATGGATTCAGAGGATTGAGTTTACAGAAGTTAGTGAACAATGGATGTAGGAAGTCAGCAAGAGGTTCAAGAACTAGAGGGATCAACTCATTCTGGTTTGTCTGGAATTTTACCAGTTGAAAACCTGAAAGTCCTATGAAACTCCCCAGTCCCAGCTAACCAGTATGGTTGGTCTTCTAGGTTTATAACTTGAAAGAGTAGAGATTAGCAGTGCTATCAATCAAAATGAAGAACATAGTAGACAGAGGAAGATCAGATAATGGGTACCCAAATGCAATTAGATAGGAGTAATAAGATCTAGTGTTCTATAGCATGGTGGGGTGACCATAGTTTACAACAACTTCTTACATATTTTATAAAAATGAGAAGGAAGGAATTTGAAGGCTCCCAACATAAATAAATGATCAATGTTGAGGAGATGCAAATGCTACTTACCCTGAGTTGATCACTATACATTGTATACATGCATTGAATTATCACACTGTCCCACATAAAACATGCATAAAATTATTATGTGTCACTTAAAAATTTAAAAAAATCTCCCTCCATCCCCTCAAAAGAATATAGATGGTTGGTGGAGTGATAGGATAGGGTAAGATGTGGTGTTTGGTGATAACAGTCTTTTTTTTTTTTTTTTTTTTTTTTTTTCAGTGCTGGGGGTTGAAGCCAGGGCCTCACACTTGCATGCTTTGCAAGTGCTGGACTACTGAGCTGCCGCCTCCAGCCCATTTTTTTTTTTTTACTTGAGACAGGGTCTCCCTAAATTATTCAGACTGCCTCTAATCTCAAACTTGTGATCCTCTTGCCTCCCCCATCTGAGCCGCTGGGATTACAGGTATGTGCCACCGCGCCCAGCTGATAACAGTCTTAAGTAAAATGTTTGAGATGTTTGTGAGATATTGAAATCAGGATAATAACCTAGTGGTCAGCAGAGAGGTCAAGCCAGGTAACAAAGGCCTGATGATAATAAAGTGACCATCATAACCACCACCTGACAAAACTGGTCAAAATTACTGAGCTCTTACTATAAACCTGGGACTGCTGTAAGATGTTGCATTTGATCCCCAGAGCAATCCTATGGGAATTATTATTTCCATTCAAAGTTGAGGAAACTGCAGCACAGAGCTGATAAGGAACTTGTTTAAAGTCAGAAGTCAAAAAATTAGTCAGTTGAGGTGCTAGGGCAAATAACTCTGGTTAAAGATAAACCACATCCTATAACAGCAAAGCATCAGAAAGCCCTTAAGGGGGAGTCAAACAATTACCTACAGTTGGACACACCCATAAAAGGAGTGATTGTGTTCCATTTGTCCCTCCCCCACCCACCCCATCCAAAGAGGAAGGCTGCTGCCCTCCTCTCTTTCTCTGTCACCTGCAGAAGCTTTGCTTGGGCCAGTCTTATTCTTTTTAGGCCTCTGTGATGTCAGGACAGGAAAGTAACAGCAGAGATAGGGTGGTGCTGAAGATACTGGTAGAGAGCAGCAATGGCACATTGGGCACGTAGAAGAGAGAAAAGAGGAAAATTTATAAGACATTTTCTTATTGTGTGGACACCCTCTACTCTGGAGGACAGTGTAGGGAGGAAGGTTCACCAGGGCTGCCAACTGGGGAGGCTGTGTGAAGCCGTGCAGAGCACATGTGCTCACATCTGGCTACCCTGTTTCTCTGGGCAGGTAACTCCACATATCTGTTTCAGTTTCCTTGTCTTTAAAGAAAAGATAACAAAATGTGCCTTAAAAGATTTTGGAAGAACAGTTGTTAAATGTTAGCACAAAGTAGTCACTTGAAAACGAGAATTATTGTAATAGCTTAGGTAAGAGATGATGATACCAGAAACTCACTAGTCTGCTTAGAAAGAAGAGAAATGAGGTGGCTTTGTTGTCCAGGTTGTAGGTTATAGTAGATAATGTCAGAATGAACCTGCACTGTGTGTGTCATGTCCTCACATCCCTTCACCCAAGAGTTTGATACACCTTGACTAGATCTACTGACACAAACCATAATGGACTGAGTATTTTGGACAGACAGGTCCTGAAAGAAAGATTAGAGGCTGTTATTAGGAGAGAAGGGCATGGATGCTGGGTGGGCAAAAGCAGGTGACATCAGGATGTCATGATGTTCCTGACCATCACTGCAATTGACATTGCCATTCATCAGATTCTCCATTAACTAAGAAGGGGAGATGAATGCAGGACTCTGTGGTAAGGTTGTAAAGTCTGATTTTCCATGTGGACATGTAATACAGGCTGTTGTAGAGTTCACAAGAAAACCTAGGAGCGAGGTGTAGAAGTAGAAGTTATCAGTTGACAAGGGTGTGGACAAGGGTTATCAGTTGGTAACTGACAAGTTATCAGTTGACAAGAGAGTGGATGAGATCACCAAGGGACAATGCCCAGGGAGAAATCACAGAACTGAGAATGGACCCCTGAATAATGAATACCTGAAGGGCAAAAGGAAAAGAGCATTTTTTCAGAAACTGAGAAGGATTGTTTTGAGAAGTAGGTGAACACAGGAGAGAGTAGAGGCAGAATCTCAAGAGTCAGGAAGTCAGGATGACCAATCATCCCAATTTTCCTGGAACTGTCCCAGTTTGGGCCCCGAAAGTCCCATATCTTTTGAATCCTGTCCATCCTTCACACACTGGGATGGTTGGCCATCTGGAGTCAGTTGCTTCAGGAGTGCCAAATGCAGTAGAAAGTATAGGATAAGTACTGGACAGTAGCATGGGGCATAGCAGTGAGGGAGCATTGGCATCTGTGGCCAGAGCTGTTCCACTGGGCAGTGGAGGCAGAGGTCAGTTTGTGAGAGGTGAAGGATGAGGGCAGAGGAGGAGGAAGTGATAGAGTGTGCTGGCAACTGTCTCAGGAGGACTGACCAAGAAGGGAATGAGCCCTTTGGAATGTCTGTTTTGGGGAAACTAAGGATCAAAGGAGCTGGGATTTAGCTCAGTTGGTAGAGTGCTGCGCTGCAGTCTCTGAGGTCCCAAGTTCAATTCCCAGCACCGCCAAAATGGGAGAAGGACCTGGCAATCCACTCCCAAGGCAATCCCAAAACAATCAGCCATTGGAAACCCTATGAGCATCGCTATTAGTCGGATACCGACTCGATGGCGCCTAGCAACAACAACAAGGATCAAAGGAGGGAAGATTGTCATTTGGTTTGTTTTTAGGATGAGAAGAACTGAATAAAACTTATAGGTTTGTTGAAGGTAGAGATGAGACAGCAAGATTGGACGCTGGAGAGAAAAGGATACACACTGGGGAGATGGGTCCCCAGGAAGCAGGAGCTAGTGGGGTAAAAAGCAGAAAGATGAAGCACATGGGTGGAGGTAGAAACTGTCTTATATCGGGAGAGAAGGTTTAAGGGTGCAGACATTGCTGCCTCTACTTCCTTAAAGGGGTCTGTTATAGTGTGCATATCAGGGGGTGGGCAATGATGGGAATGAGGGGAGAACCACCCGTATTAACAAAAGGCTGCCATCCTGGCTCAGCTGAGTGGGAGAACAGGAACCAGTCTACCCTCTGCTGCCTTTTCCTCCAGCAGCACTTGGAGAGGTAGGCACAGGTAGAAAAAGACCAACTGAGGCAGGTGAGGCAGGAGAGCACAGCTGATGAGGAGGTAGAGGAGAGTGTGTTTTAGGCAAACCAACACGACTGAACTTGTGTAGCAAAGAAGCAGTGGAAAAGACGTTACTAGATTAGGACATAATGAGGGGAATCAAAGGCAAAATATGTGAATTTTCCCCTGTGCTAGAATGGTCTGCAGAGGCAATGCTATTGTGCTCCTTGGCCTTAAATAATAGTTACACTTTTTGGGGCCTTGGATTCTCCCTCCCATAAGATTATATAACTATTATTATATTCTCCAACTCTTATCATATGTCATTGTGCTAACCAGTGTAGCCCAGCTTCTTGTATTTCTGGGTGAGACACTTCCTGTGTTTTCTATACTGGAGCTGCTGAGCCAGTGTGAATCATTTTCTTCTCAGTAGGAACCAACTCAGGGGAACATGATGTGAGATTTAAGTTCATCAAGGCCAGGGGCCAAGCAATAGTTCCAACTGCCATGGACCAAAAGTTCACATTCAGGTTATTTTGCCTCAGGGGTCTCTAAATATTAACCAACACACTGCATGACTTTGGACAAGCGTCTGAAACAAGTTACCACTCTGATTACTCAACCACAAGGAAAGCATGTGGTCACATGCTAAGTGTGGCCATGAGGAAATATGAATCAGAATAGTGGTAGGAGTAAAGGTACAAATAGAAACGTTTACTCCTGGAAAAGCCATTGCCATTGCAAAAAGCAGAGCCTGAGACAGGGATTTCTGTTCAAGAGATTTATTGGGACAATGCTCTCAGAAGAGGAACCAGGCAAGTGGCATAAAGCAGGGGGAAAGCTAAGCAAGAGTGTGGTCTCTTCTGGAGCCCAGCTTTGGTCTGCTCACATGGGATGCTTTAGAACACAAATTGTGCACAGGGTTAGTCTTGCTGACTATAAGATAGTGAGCCCTTTGTACCCAGGTATCAATCAGTTATTGACTGAGTCTGTGAGCAGGTGAAGTTGGGAGGAAGTGGTATAACCTCTCTGATGAAGGTGCTCTTGTTTTGGCTGTGGGCAATTCCATGCAGAAGAAGCCAGCCGAATTTTATTGGCAATACTTGCATGGTGACAAGAAGGAGCATCCATAGGATCTACTTACCGTATGGTTTGAACACGAAGTGTTTCCCACAAGCTCATTCACTTAATGCTTAGTCCCCCAGTGGTGGCACTATTTTGGTAGGTTCTTGAAATTTCAGGGGGTGAGACCTAGATGGAGGAAGCAAGTCATTCAGGAAGGGTCTTTAAGGATATTTTGTACCTGGCCTCTTCCTGTTTCTCTCTCTCTCTCTTCTTCCTGTCTACCATAGGTGGAAAACTCCTCCACCATATACTCCCATTACCACAATGTTCTGTCCAAGTACATGGGGCCCAGTAACCATGGATTGAACCCTCTGAAACCATGAGCTAAAATAAATCCTTCCTCCTTTAAGTTGTTTATGTCAGGTATTTTGGTCATAGTGGCAAAAAGACAACTAATACAGCTACCTTACAAATAGTAAGCAGAAGTTGTATCTTTAGGTCTATAGTTAAAGGGAAAAGACAAATAGAAAACCAAATGAAACAAAACAAAAGGCATACCATTCATGCAGGTTTCAAAGCAGTTTGAAGGTCAATCAACTCATAAATGTTACCATCCCAATGATGAATAGTAGAATTATTTTCATCCCCTCCCCACATAGTCATTAAACTTTACACTGCCAACAAAGAATTAATATCCCTAGTACATAAAGAGTTCCTACAAATCAATAAAAACCAAATGCCTGATAGTTATATAAGATTTTGCTTTGTTTTTGTTTTTGTTTTCTTTCTTTTTTTTTTTTTTGGTTCCATTGATTTAAGTCCACCTCATAGACACCCGCCTGCAGCCATAGCCCTGTGGCATCTGATCCTGTCAAATCTCGGAAGCTAAGCAGGGTTGGGCCTTGTTAGTACCTGGATGGGAGACTGCCTGGGAACACCAGAAGCTGTAGGCTTGGGAGAAGGACCTGGCAACCCCCTCCCAAAAATCAATCAGCCATTGAAAACCCTATGAACAGCAGAGAAGCACTGACAATAGTGTTTCCCCTGTTGTACAAAAGGTCGCTATGAGTCAGATACCAACTCGAGGGCACCTAACAACAACAATCATAGAGACCCTAGGTACAACAGAATGAAACACTCCCTGACACTGTGCCATGCCCAGGACTTGTGTCAGTGCTTCTCAGCTATTCATAGGGTTTTCAATGGCTGATCATTTTGGGAGTGCTTGGGGAGTGGATTGTCACATCCTTCTCTCATTTTGTGGTGCTGGGGTTGGGGCCTGGGGCCTTAGAGAGTGCAGAGCAGCACTCTACCAACGGAGCTAAACCCCAGCCTCCATAGTTATATGTTGTTGTTGTTAGATGCCCTTGAGTTGTGTCCAATTCATAGTGACCTTTATAGGGTTTTCAATGGCTGATTGTTTTGGGATTGCCTTGGGAGTGGATTGCCACATCCTTCTCTCATTTTTGCAGTGCTGCGAATCGAATCTGGGACCTCAGAGACTGTAGAACAGTGCTTCTCCCAGCCCCATAGTTATATAGGTAGAGGATATTTGGGATATTCTTCTCCCAAGGAAGAAAATGAATAAAATCAGACATTTAAAAAAATCATCTAATCTTACTATAATCAAAGAAACACAAGGAATATACACACTTTCATCTACCAACTTTTAAATACTTTGAGAGCAAACAAAGCTGACAAGGTTGTGGAGAGATAGGTGCCCTCTACATAGCTAGTGGGAATATATGTTGTTGTTGTTAGGTGCCCTCGAGTCGGTATCGACTCATAGTGGACCTCATAGGGTTTTCAATGGCTGTTTCCGGATTGCCTTGGGAGTGGATTGCCAGGCCCTTCTCCCATTTTTGCATGCTGGGAATTGAACCTGGGACCTCAGAGACTGCAGCGCACTACTCCACCAACTAAGCCAAATCCCAGCCCTGGTGGGAATATATATTGGCCTGTATATTCTTGGGAGAAGGACCTGGCAACCCACTCCCAAAAATCAATCTGCCATTGAAAACCCTATGAACAGCAGAGAAGCACTGACAATTGTGTTTCACCTGTTGTATGTAGGGTCACTATGAGTCAGATCTCAACTCGACGGCACCTAACAACAACAACAACAACAACAACAACAACAACTATTCTTGGAAAATAAATTTTATAGGATTTTCTTGAGATTTTAAAATGTTTAAACTCTCTTATTTATACTTTTACTCCAAAGAATCCATCCTGAAAAATAATGTAAATGTTTCACTATTATTATATAATGGGACTGTTGCTGTTGTTAGGTGCCGTTGAGTCGGTATCCGACCCTGCGTGCAACAGGCAAAACACTATTGTCAGCGCTTCTCTGCTGTTCACAGGGTTTTCAATGGCAGATTGATTTTTGGGAGTGGGTTGCCAGGGCCTGTCTCCCAAGCTTACAGCAGCTGGGGTTCCCAGGTGGTCTCCCATCCAAGTACTAACCAGGCCCAACCCTGCTTAGCTTCTGAGGTCTGAGGGGATGGTGCCACAGGACTACGGCTGCAGGCTAAAATGGGATTAAGAAGTCACTATCTGCTATTCATTGTGCTGAATGTAACCACAGGCCTTGCTGTATTTTATTTAACCCATACAGTTGCATTTAATGAGGTAAGTACTTGGAAAAAGTCTCTTTTTGACTTTGAGAGTAAACTGAGACTTACAGAAGTTAAGTAAAGGTTATCTATCCTGTGAGGATGTGGGGAAGCTGGGGTTATCTGGCTGTACTGTGGGGGCTCTTAAAAATTTCATTTACTCCATGGCCTCATTAATACATGGGTCCAAGAAGAGGGGAAAAACTAGCTTTTTTGTTTTTTCAAAATAATTAAATCTGGCAAACTGTTTTTTTGCTCCATTGATCAAAGAACCTTAGCAGTGTTTGGATTTCTAATTAAGTCAAATAGATTTAATTAGGGTTCCTAGGGCTTTTGCCTAGTCCTTTGGAAAGTTTTGTGATGAGTTTCACATAAAAATATACAACAGCTTTAGGGTCCTCTGTGCAAACTTATGAAGTCAGCTACTGAATTTGGTACCTTCTTGGGTTGGGGTAGCAGTGAATTAACAGAGATTTTTTTGTTGTTGTTTAATCAACAGCCCGTTACTGAGGCAATCAATTGTAAATACTTGTTTACTTGGCTGTCCCTTCCCCCAAAATGTGAGCTTAATATAGCAGAGCCCATATCTGTCTCATTTCTTAAAATAACTGTAGAGGTGAGAATGGATTATGGATGGCCATCCAGCAGTGTCTGCCAAACTCTCACATGTGTACAAGAAGACATGTCACAAGAACAGTCATGACTGGCACTGTGGGTATTTTTAAAAAAATTGAAAGGATGCCTGAGTTCTTTCTCATTTTTGACTATTACTATAAACATTTGTTTATTGGTTTTTACATGAACATAAATTTTCATTTCTCTGGAATAAATGTCCTAAAGTGCTATTGCTGTCTTGTATGATATTTGTATGTTTAAATTTCTTTTTTATCTCCTTTTCTTTTCTTTTTCAGAACTGGGGAGTTGAACCCACGGCCTTGTATACGCTAGGCAGTTCTCACTCTACCACTGAACTATACCCTCAGTCCCCCATTTTTTATACTTTTTATTTGGAGGCAGGGTCTTAAGCTGCACAGGCTGCCTCCGGCCCAGAACTTGCTATCCTCCTGCCTCAGCCTTTCCAGTAGCTAGAATTATGGGTATGTGCCAGAGCACGCAGCTAGATGTTTAATTTTCTTAAGAAATTGCCAAACTGCCAAACTGTTTTCCAGAGTGGATGTGCTATTTTACATTTTGATCAGCAATGTGAGTGATCCAGTTTTTCCAAATCTTTATAGCACTCAATGTTGCCACTATTTTTTTTTTTAGTCATTCTTGTAGATGTGTAGTGACATCTTATTGTGGTTTTAACTTTCATCTAACCGCTAACCATGTTAACCCTTACCTCTGTGTGTGTGTGTGTGTGTGTGTGTGTGTGTGTGTGTGTGTGTGTATGTGTGTATATATATATATATATATATTCAGAGTGTTTAGTTGTACTTAGTGAGAAGATTGGGGACAAGTATGTCTACTCCATCTTCCTGCCCATATCTATTTTTTAAAAAGTGAAAAATCAGGGCTTGTGTAATCTGCAAAGGCTACATACTGCCTGATTCCAACTCTGGAAAAGACAAAACTATGTTGTTGTTATTGTTATTGTTAGAGGCTGTCAAATTAGTGTCTGACTCATAGTGACTCTGTGTACAACAGATGAAACACTATTGATAGTTCTTCTCTGCTATTCATAGGGTTTTTGATGGCTGATTATTTCTTTGGGGGGGAGTGAGTTGCCAGGTCCTTCTCCCAAGCCTACAGCACCTGATGTTCCCAGGCAGTCTCCCATGCAAGTACTAACCAGGCCTAACCCTGTTTAGTGTCCGAAATCTGATGGGATTGGATGCCACAGTGGTACAGCTGCAGGCAGATAAAACTATAGTGACAGGAAAAAGTTAATGACTGCCAGAGGTTGGGGTGAGGGGAAGGAAGGAATGAACAGATGGAGCACAGAGGATTTTTAGGACAGGGAAACAACTTGATGTAATACTACAATGGTAAGATACTTGGTATTATTCATTTGTACAAATCTAAAATTTCCAATACCAAGAGTGAACTGTAATGTATACTATGGACTTTGAGTGGACTTTGGGTAATGGTTACATGTTTATGTTGCTCATCATTGTAACAAATGAAGCATTCTGGGGAGAGATGTTGATGCATATTGGGAGGGTATATGGGAACTCTGTATACACTTTCTACTCAACTTTGCCATGAACCTAAAATTGCTTCAAAATAGAAAGTCTTTTAAACAACGATGGCCACTGAGTCTGTATGATGACAGCAAACACACACTGTTATGCCACGGCCCATCTCTATTCTTCAGGTCATGACTCACGCAGCCTGCATTCAGTGCCCTACACATCCACCCCTTGGGTCCTCATTCTGTGAGACACAGACCTTTTGGCCGTAGTCTGAGAATGCCCTGCACTTATGCAACTTTGATCTACTATCCCTGCTACCTCCCTCTTCCCATGGCTTAGTAGGTCTTGAACTTGGAACCAGCAGGACTTGGGTGACAACCTCCATAAGCCTCATTTCCTTATCTGTATGAAAAGGGGAGTGTGATATGATTATTGTGTAAGGTGCCTGGGGTGAGGCCCACCTGGGGTGGTTTGTCTTCCCTTTTCTCGCCTCTCTAGAGCATGTTGCTCAGGGAGGTGGACTCTGAGAGCGCAGTCCTTCCAGAGCCCCATAAGAAGCAAGGAAAGTGGTGGGAGAGGACGGGAGAGGGACAGGACAATCAGTGGGGTCCTGCACTAGGGGCAGGCCCGCTAGCATAGCACCCTTCCCCTGACTGTGACTGGCACACATCTGGGAAATGTGGCTGCCTGGGTCCTCCTGGGGGCGGGGCTAGGGGGAGCATGTGGGGTGTGTGTTGGGGGGCGGGGAGGTTGTTGTTTTTCAACTGGCAAGAGTGCCTCCATTTCCGATTCTCACACGCGACCTGAATGCCTATCACATGAGGCAGGGAGAGCTGCCCAGCTCTGACACTAACTCCTTGTGGAAATGGCTGGCAGCCCCACAGGGCCAGAGGGGTTGCCTGCAAGACAGCGAGGCTGAATGAATTTAGTGCCTGTGAATGAGGCGGCATTGGCAGGCCCTGAGACAAGCCCCTTCTTTGTTCCTGGGGAACCTCCCAGCCAAGGGTAGTGCCAGCTCGCCTCACTGTGTGTCCACATTCTTTGGCTGACTCAGCTGCGAGGAGAGGCCCAGAGGCTCCCTTGATTTCAGCCTTAGAAGGATTCAGTAAATTTGTGCCTTGGAGACCCACAAGCAGCCTGTGGGCTGCATGGGTGAGGTCAGAGAGCTGAGGGGTGCCTAGTTAGCAGCGTCAAATATTTTTGAATATAGCCTTTAGTGAGAAATAAATTTGGCATCATGACTGAGTCTCGGTCAATCTTCTCTCTCTCTCTCTCTCATTCTCTCTCTCTCTCTCTCTCTCTCACACACACACACACACACACACACACACACACTTGTTCATTTATATATAAACATTTGAAATATTAAATGATATAGATTAGACAGTAATCAGATTGCAGTAAATATTATTTACTGAAATTTATGATATAGATTATATGATATAGATACTATTTGCAGTAAATATTATTTACTGAAATTTATGATATAGATTATATGATATAGATACTATTTGCAGTAAATATTATTTACTGAAATTTATGATATAGATTATATGATATAGATACTATTTACTGCAATCTGATTACTGTCTAATCTATATCATTTAATATTTCAAATGTTTATATATAAATGAACAAGTGTGTGTGTGTGTGTGTGTGTGTGTGTGTGTTGGCAGGCATGATATAAGTTATATTTCTGATTGTAGATTATGGTAAAAAAATATTGAAAGACACTTGTCTAGATCATCGTTTCCCCAACAATGTATTAAACCACCAGCTTGGAGATTCGCAAAACATGTTAGGATATTCAAGTTTATGATGATTCTTGCTGTAGAGAAACCTGTTGAAATCTGTGTAGTCTTGACTTTCCCCCCTCTCCCTTTCCTGCAAATGCTTATACTATCATCTCATGGAACTAATATTTCACAGAACATGGTCTAGAATTTCTTCAAGGGTTTTAGCTTTAGGGAGGTGGACTCTGGGAGGGCAGTCCTTCCAGAGCCCCATAAGAAGCAAGGAAAGTGGTGAGAGGACGGGAGAGGGGCAGGACAATCAGTGAGGATCTGCACTAGGGGCAGGCCTGCTAGCATAGCACCCTCCCCCTGACTGCCACTGGCACACATCTGGGGAATGTGGCTGCCTGGGTGAGTGAACCTGCTTCAACAAGTGCAGAGCTACTAAATAAGTTAGTGTTAGGTAGCTAGCTTAGGCATTAGCAGGCAAAATGGAGGAAAAGGGGATTGAAAATGCCTCCTGCCTTTCCACCAATGAAGAAGCCATGTTTATCTCTGAGGACATTGGAGGGACATTCTCAAATGGGTCCCACACCCTACTCAAGCATTTACAAAACAAGGACCCTAGGCCCAAGTCACACTAGGCACCCAGGACTGATGCCACACTGGATATAAAACTAGAAGGAACATATGCTCACCCTCTCTTCTCCCACAAGCTCTCTCTCCTTCCACTCCTCTTTCTTCCTTTCCTTCTGCTGCTCCTCTCTTCTCTGGCAACCAAGTGCATGGCTGTCTCTTCTCTTGGGCCTGCCATCTTTTCTGTCCATCCAAGGCACCTTTTCTTCTAAAAGCCTGCTTAACTCTCCTGTTCTCTCTGGCTTCTTTCCCTACCAGGAATTTACCAGTAGGGCATGGAAACATCCTTATGCCTATTCATCCAGGGAAGGCAGGTTTTTCCATTTTCCTTTCTAGGTTTATCTAAGTTTCTCCAGGTACCTCAGCTTTCCCTGTGATTATTCCTTAAAGGTGTGCTATCTCTTTTTTTGTGGTATTGGAGGTTGAAACTAGGGCTTCGTGCTTGCGTGCTTTGCAAGTGCTGGACAACTGAGCTGCCCCCCGAGTCCATTTTTTTTTGGAAAGGTTCTTCCCAAATTACTCAGACTGCCTCTGGCCTTGAACTTGCGATCCTCCTGCCTCCGCCTCCTGAGGTGCTGGGATTATAGGAGTGGGCCACCGCACCCGGCAAGGTGTGCTATCTTTAACCTTAGTGATACTCTGTACTAACTTCTGTGTCAGGTATAAATTCTTTTATATGCTGAACACAAGGACCAAGATTTCGATGCCAGATTCCCAGACCTCTGTTCCAGATCTGCCTGGCTGTTCTTCCTGCGTCTCCTCGATAATGTTTGGTGGTTGACTGCCATGTGAGAGTTTCTTTGAAAATGTTCTGCTAAAAAATATTTGAGCTGAGTGCTGTGGCACACACCTGTAATCCTACCAATTCAGGAGGTGGAGGCAGGAGGATCATAAGTTTGAGGTCAGAGGCAGCCTGTGTAACTTAGTGGGACACTGTCTCAAGATAAAAGAAATAAAATAAAAGAGGGGCTGAGGGTGAAGCTCAGTGGTAGAGCACTTGTGACTTACGTATGAGGCTTTGGGTTCAGCCCCTCAGTACCAGGGGAAAAAAAACAAACAAACAAAAAGAAACCTATAAAAGAAGCTGTCTCATGTCATGATGGGAAAGCCTAGGCCCAAAGAAGGGCAGTGACTTGGCTAAGGTCCTCCAGGGAGGAAATGATAGAGCTGGAACCCAGTTTTGCTGAATTCCTCACTGTAACTCCAAACTGCCTCCATTGTCAGATGAACACTCCAGAGCAGGGAGTTTAGGAAATATAACATGAAATCTCTTTGATAAGTCTGACATTGTATTCCATATAAGGAACATATTTTTTCCCCCTAAGCCTCAGAAAGGAGATTCTAGTTCCTACCAGGAATTTACCAATTCACTTAATGAAAACTTTTTCCTCTTGTCCGGTTCTAAGGCAAAGTTGCTCATTGTTATATTTAAAAAAAAAAAAAAAAACTAAGAAGTTAGAATATTTGGAAATTACTATTTTTCTAACTAAATCTTATAGTTGTTTTCCTATAAGAAACTGCCTAGATTGTGTTCAAACCAGGAAAAAATGTTTATTCCCCACGCACGGAGGTTTAAAGTGAAATTGTTTTACATGCAATAGTATCTGCTTTTGTTGAATGAACAAATTCTTAATAGTGATTGCTTGTAATTCTGGATCCACTTCTGTCCCTGGCTACCCTGTTCTGTGGTCCAGGCAGCTGACCTCTAGGGACTCCCTCCATGGTTGCCTTGGTTTTGGCTTTTGGAGCTCTGAGGTTGGAGAAAGTAGGTTTGAGGTTTTCAGGGGAAATCCCTGGCTACCTCCCTCTACTGAGGTCTCAGCTCCCACCAGGATGCCTTCACATTCATGACCACACCCTTGTCTGGATTTGCCCTGGGGTTCACTGTCCCCACAGGAATTGATCTTTGTGGTTTGTCTCCATCCTGATTGTACTTTTGTAATTCCTTAATTAATGTTCTCCAAGCTGCCCAGTTTGAGTAGATTCTCTGTCTGGCAGCACCTTCACTATGTACTATTTCATAATATTTTATTTTTATTTTATTGCTTTATTTCCTCCTTTAGTGTCATGAGGCCTGTTAAAGTATGTTGTTGTTGTTAGGTGCCATTGAGTCGGTATCCAACTCATAGTGACCCTCAAAGGGTTTTCAGTGGCTGACTGTTTCAGGATTGCCTTGGGGGTGGATTGCTAGGCCCTTCTCCCATTTTTGTGGTGCTGGGAATTGAACTCGGGACCTCAGAGACTGCAGCGCAGCACTCTGCCAACTGAGCTAAATCCCAGCCCTGTTAAAGTATAGAAGACTCATAATTCTTTTTTTTTTTTTCATCCTGTGTGTTGAGAGGCAGCAGTGGATATGGCAAGACATTTAAACCCCAAGGTACTTTAAAAACCACTGAGGCTGGGGACTTCTGGCAAGATGGCAGACAGATAACATGCACCTTCTGTCCCAGAGTAAAGGGAAGCCTCGATTAGAGGTTTAGAACTCATATTGAATAGATAGAAACAGTGATAGTTTAGATTGGGAGATAGAGGATGAAACTGGATGAACACTGAGATTGAGTATTTGGCTTCGGAGGAGCTACACAGAGGTCAGTAGCAGGACCACCATTCTGCCATTTCACCATCGCGCAGATGGCAGGATAGAATCCTGGAGACTCGGAGGGGACTTCACACACACACCCACGGGAGCCGGACCCAACACGGAGTGCAACCTTGACATCACACTGTCACCCTGCCCACGGGTCACCAACTACAAGTTTTGGGTGAGTCAATTTGAGGTGGCACACGGAATCGCCATCTTTAGCAGCATACGTCCCGCAGCCTGAGACGCTTCCCAAAGATAGTACAGGAAATGGACATATACACCACTGAGACATTCAGGACTCCTTTGAAGGCCAATGTAAGTAGATCATCCTCAAGACACGTCATCGCTCGCATGCTGTCATTAGAGACCAGGGAAGCTATCCTGCAAGCAGCAAGACAGAATCCCCTTATTACTTAGAAAGCAAAACCTATTAAAATTATTGCAGACTTCTCCATATCAACATTGAAAGCTAGAAAGGAATGGACACAGGTGATTCAAATCCTAAAAAAACACAATCTCCAGCCAAGACTAATATATCCAGCAAAATA
>VMDO01004533.1:48195-92657 GCA_007922755.1 Pedetes capensis
TTTAAATGATATGCAACCACCAAACCAGCACTGGAGAGGATTGTAAATCAACTACCACATCCAGGAGAGTTAAGACAACCCTATAAAGGAAAACAAAGAACTGGTTAGCTGAAATGAGTGCAACCCAAGAAAGGACCAAAGCAAACATGATTCATAAATCAGTAACAGGTAATGATTGGGTATATAACAATAAATGCTATTCAATAATCACTATTAATGTAAATGGTCTTAACTCACCAATTAAGAGACAGAGACTGGCTAATTGGATGAAAAAACACAAACCATCTATATGTGATATACAAGAAACTCATCTAACTCACAAAGACTGGAATAAACTGAGAGTTAAGGGCTGGAAAAATGTATACCTAGCAGTGGGGGGAACGAAAGAAAGCAGGTGTTGCAATACTAATTTCAGATAGAGTAAATTTCATTCCAAAACTAATTAGAAGAGACAAAGGAGGACATTACATTTTAATACAAGGAACAATTGATCAAGAATCAATAACGCTCCTTAATATTTATGCCCCAAACATAGGGGAACCTAGCTTTATAAGATAAACTTTATGGAATATAAAGAACTTTATTGGACCAGAATCAATAATTAGGGGAGACTTCAATACCCCACTTTTATCAAGAAAAAGGTCATCAAAATGAAAAATCAACAGAGAAACATCAAATCTAATCTCCACCCTAAACCAGTTGGATCTCACAGGTATATACAAAATATTTCATCCACATGTTGAGGAATACACATTCTTTTCAGCTTGACATGGAACGTTTTTTATGATAGATCATATAGTAGTCCATAAGAACTCCCTCAACAAATACAAAAAAGTAGAAATTATCCCCTGTCCCTTATCAGATCACAATGGGATAAAATTGGAGGTCAAGAGCAAGAATAATTCCAGAAACTTTACAAACTCACGGAGACTGAATAATACAATGTTAAATGACCCATGGATTGTTGATGAACTCAAATTGGAATTTTAAAAATTCCTACAATCAAATGATGATGAAAACACATCATACCAAAACATATGGGATACAGCAAAGGCAGTTTTAAGAGGAAAGTTTATAGCAATAGTGCCTTCATCAATAAAATAAAGAAGAGCCAAATAAATGACCTAATGATGCATCTTAAGATACTAGAAAACCAACAAAAAATCAAGCCTAAAAGGAACACCCAAAAGGAAATTACAAAAATAAAGGGAGAAATATCTCAATTAGAATCCAAAGAGATAATTCAAAAAATTAATAAGACTAAAAGCTGGTTCTTTGAAAATATTAATAAAATAGACACCCCTCTGGCTAACCTCATCAAAAAGAAAAAGGAAAAATCCAACATAGTACAGATTATGAAAGACAATGGATCCATAACCACCAACTCCAATGAAACACAGAAAATTGTCAGGGCTTCCTATGAGAGACTGCATTCCCAAAAATATGAAAATGCAGAAGAAATGGACAAATTTATTAACACGTATGACCTACCAAAACTAACCCCAGAAGACATAACTGACCTAAACAAGCCCATTACTTATACGGAAATAAAAGAGGTAATTAAAAGTCTCCCAACAAAGAAGAGCCCAGGTCCTGATGGATTCATGGCAGAATTTTACCAAACTTTTAAAGAAGATATAATACCTCTCTTCCTCAAATTATTCCAAAAAATAGAAAAGGAGGGAACACTCCCAAATACATTCTATGAAGCTACCATCACCCTGATACCTAAACCAGGAAAAGATTCATCTAAGATAGAGAATTACAGACCCATCTCCCTTATGAATCTAGACGCAAAAATATTTAATAAAATTCTGGCAAACAGAATCCAGCAGCATATAAAAAAGATCATCCACCATGACCAAGTGGGATTTATCCCACAGATGCAAGGCTGGTTTAACGTACAGAAATCAATTAATGTAATCCAACATATCAAGAAACTGGCAAATAAAAACCACATGATTATCTCAATTGATGCTGAAAAGGCCTTCAACAAAGTTCAACACTTTTTCATGATAAAAACACTGGAGTAGCTAGGTATAACAGGCAAATACCTTAATTTCATAAAAGCCATCTATGACAAACCTACAGCCAACATTATATTAAATGGAGAAAAACCGAAACCATTTCCTCTTAGATCTGGAACAAGAAAAGGATGTCCTCTCTCTCCTATTCTATTTAACATAATAATTGAACTCCTGGCCAGGGCAATCAGACAAGAGAAAGAAATCAAAGGGATACAGATTGGCAAGGAAGAGGTCAAATTATCATTATTTGCAGATGATATGATCTTATACCTGAAAGACCCCAAAACTTCAACCAGAAAACTTCTGGATCTAATTAATTCCTTCAGCAAAGTTGCAGGCTACAAAATTAACACACAAAAATTAATAGCTTTTCTTTACACCAATTCCAAACAAGAAGAGAAGGAAATTTTAGGAAAACTACCATTCATGATAACCCACCAGAAAATTAAATACCTTGGAATCAATCTAACCAAAGAGCCTTCAGATGTCTACAAGGAAAATTTCAAAACCTGAAAGAAAGAAATATCAGAGGACACTGAAAAATGGGAAGACCTCCCCTGCTCCTGGATAGGGAGAATTAATATTGTAAAAATGGCTATCCTGCCAAAAGCAATCTGTAGGTTTAATGCAATACCCATTAAAATTCCACTGACCGACTCTACAGAAATAGAAAAAATGATCCAAAAATTCATATGGAACCACAAAAGACCACATATAGCCCAAACACTTTTAAGCTGTAAATCTAATGCAGGTGGAATCACAATCCCTGACTTCAAACTATACTACAGGGCAATGGTTGCAAAAACAGCTTCGTACTGGCACAAAAATAAGCCCGAAGACATCTGGAACAGAATAGAAGACCCAGATATACCTCAACACACCTATAGTCACCTTATTTTCGACAAAGGAGCAAAGCAAGTAAACTGGAAAAAGGACAGCCTTTTCAACAAATGGTGCTGGGAAACATGGTCATCCACATGCAGAAAAATGAAAGCTGACCCCCATCACAATATACACGAGAGTTAACTCAAAATGGATAAAAGATCTCAACATAAAACCAGAAACTTTAAAACTTATAGAAGGCAAGATAGGCAATACACTCCATCATATAGGCATTGGAAAAGATTTCCTTAATAGGACTCTAATTGCTCAAGAAATTGCAACAAGAATAGATAAATGGGATCACATGAAATTAAAAATCTTCTGCACAGCAAAAGAAACAATAAACAGAGTCAAGGAAAGCCCCACGAAATGGGAAAAAGTCTTCGCATTTTATACATCAGATAAAGGTCTAATTACTAGAATTTATAAAGAACTCAAGAAAAAAACTCCCAAAAAAACAAATAACCCAATACACAAATGGGCAAAGGAACTGAGTAGACAGTTCTCAAATGAAGAGGTCCATAAAGCCATGAAACACATAAAAAAGTGCTCAACATCCCTAGCCATTAGGGAAATGCAAATCAAAACAACTCTGAGATTTCACCTTACACCAGTAAGAATGGCCAAGATCAATAAAACAAACAACAACAAATGCTGGCAAGGTTGCGGTGAAAAAGGAACACTATTACATTTTTGGTGGAGCTGTAAATTGGTCCAACCACCGTGGAAATCAATATGGAGATATCTTAAAAAACTGAAAATAGATCTACCATATGACCCAGCTATAACACTATTGGGAATTTACCCAAAGGGAGATGGGTCATCATACCACTGAGACACCTGCATCTCCATGTTCAATGCAGCACTTTTCACAATAGCAAGGATATGGAATCAACCAAAGTGCCCTTCAACAGAAGAATGGATAAAAAACCTATGGTGTATATTCACAATGAAATAAGGTCATTTGCAGCAAAATGGATAGAATTAGAGAAAATTATTTTAAGTGAATGAACCCAAGCTCAGAAAGAGAAACACCACATGTTCTCACTCATATGTGGAAGTTGAATCAAAATTATAAGGAGGAAACATCCTATTGAAAGGCCAGATCAAAATAAAATGGAAAAAAAAAAAAGCTAAGAATGGTGTCAATATAAATGGTCTAGAAAATGCATGCGATTGTTCTGACAAGATAATAACAAAGTTCGCTACAGGAAAAATTTCTATCTTAAACAGAACTGGAACTCAAGTACATATAGAAAAATATTACCAAGTAAATGATAGAGGAGACTTAGATGGGGAGGGTGGGGGGGCATGTAAAAGGGTAAGGGGGCACCTATATGAATAATGTAAATCATAATGCATATATATGTAAATGCCACAGTGAAAAAGCATGTCAGAATGAATCACATTAAAGTGTACATTAAAAATGTCCAATAAAAAAAAAAAGAAAAGAAAAAGCAATAGGAAAACAAACAAACAAACAAACAAAAAACACTGAGGCCAGAGCCGCATCTAGAGATTCTCCCTTCTTGGGTCTTGGTGGCTTCACCACATCTATTGTCAGGAAAACCACCTCAGAACCACAGATGAGGGGGAGGAGTATGACTCTGCAGTTTGTCTCTGGGAGACTGTGGGTGAGTCCTTCTTCCTGGGCCTAAGTGCCCCATCTGTGGGGGGTGTGTGTGTGTTTGCACACATGCACATGCATGATGGTATATGATAAAGATCCTTCACTCTGACTGACTCTTAGAATTTTTGACCATTCATTATTTTGATCCCAGTAGCTGAGGCCAGGGTGAGAACATGGTCATACACCACTGCCCTCTTGTGGACATGGCCCAACTGTGATGGTGGTTGACATCTTCGCTGTTAACATCTGGACTGAATGGGGCTTCAAAGGGCAATTTAGTCAAGTGTAGGAAAGGCTACTTTTAACTATTCCCAGAAGAGAGCCATCTCCCTTTCCCTAATATCCTTTAACAAAGGAAGATTTCCTCCTATTTCCTGTGCATTCTGACATTAAGTATTGATTAATTTGTTTAGAATTGGCTTTCCATGATGAGGGGATATTGTTAGTTGTTGTTAGATGCCATTGAGTTGGGTTCGACTCATAGTGAACCTATGTACAATACTCCCTGACACTGTGCCAAGTGCATAATCTTTTTTATGTTTAAGTCCATTGTTGCAGACACTGTGTCAATCCATCTAGTTGAGGATTTTCCTTCTTTTGTGGATCTGTCACTCTCCCAAACATGTCTTTCTCCAGGGATTGGTCCCTCCTGACTACATGTCTGAAATACATAAGACTC
Source organism: Pedetes capensis (assembly GCA_007922755.1). NCBI lineage: Eukaryota > Metazoa > Chordata > Mammalia > Rodentia > Pedetidae > Pedetes > Pedetes capensis. The sequence goes on from VMDO01004533.1 coordinate 53,414, forward strand.
AGTCTAGCCATCCTTGCTTCCAAACAGCACTTTGGTTGTACTTTTAGGACTTATCTGTTGGTTCTTTTGGCAATTCATGGTATAATCAATATTCATCTCCAGCACCATAATTCAAAAGCATCAGTTCTCCTGTCTCCCTTATTTACTGTCCAGCTTTTACAAGCATATGATTCAACTGAAAATACCATAGCATGAGTCAGGTGCATTTTCATCTTCAATGTGACACCTTTACTGATCCCTTCATCATCTTCAATATTCATTATCTTTTTTGAAAAGTGAAGATAATGAGGGGACAGAGTAGATTAATTGCTTCTCAGATTAACCATGATTAAAAGTAAGGCAGAGCATTTAGGAAAAAGTCAAAAAGACTACAGATAGGTCCCTGGGAGACAGAGCTGTGGAGCAGAGAGACTGAGCATCCTGGGGATGAGGGAGCAGAGCATCTTCCTCTAGCTGTGCTGCTGAGAATGTGAGCCCTGTCCCACCCAGATGCCCCTTCCTCATCTCTTCTGAACTATCACTTTGAAATTCCTTCCTCTGGCTTCAGTTTCTTCTTGTTCCATCTTTTGGACCATGTCTTCTCAGTCTCTCCATAGAGAGTCCTGCTGATCATTTCCCACCACTCTCACCTGCTCCTCACCTCCTTTCAGCAAAGTGGGCAAACTGTTAGTTGTTTCAGTCAATTTATGTGATATAGCACCCTTTAATGATTAGTGTGCTTTATATCATATTATTATTACTGGCAGTGATGTGAGAGGAAGAGTGTTGTATATAAATTATTGATGTATTTTGTATAATTTTTATTCTTTGTTGGGAAAGATATAGGAAAAAGGGTAAATATGTTCCTAAAAATTGATATAATAATAAATTTACATGAAACAATTTTTGTGTCATGTTTCAACAACCTTAAACAGTGAATTTAGGTTACCCATGATCCCTCCTGCCATCTCTGTGCTGCCATTACGGAGGTTGGTATGAGTCCATTCACTCATTCAGTCATTTTTCTTGAGCACCAACTGTGTGCCAGGCACTATTCCAGGATCTGAGGCTGCAGTAGGGGACAAAAATCATCTCTTTTCTCATGAAGCTCAGGTTCTAATGGGAAGTGGTGCACATAGAGTTTGAGGAATGGATCTTACTTTTTTCGCTTCAACAGTTCCTTCTCAAGCTTTGGAAATGGAAACAAATTACTAATCCCTTTTCTTCCACCATCTCCAACACATCGCCTCTTTCTGATCGATCTCTGAGAATAATTTGCTGTTTTTTGGTAACTGTTGATGTCTGAGGTCAGCTAACCATTCACCAGCTGGTAACTTTCTAGTAGTTGAAGTCATAGTAAGAAGAAGAAGAAAAGATTGCCACATTCCAGGGTTGAGCTAGTTTCCACAGGGCCCTGGCTCTTGTGCAGAGGTGTGGTTGTAACCCATGCTGCACTGAGGTGGTGAAACATGGCAGTCCATAACTTAGGCTCCAGAGACACATGGAACTGGGTTCTAATTCTCATTTTGCCTCAAATATATCTGTATCAATTGGAGCAAATCACTCTCGAAGTCTCATTCTTTGCCCCCTTCCATGCCTATCTCCTATAGAATGAGGAAAGTGATAGTAATCACTTAAAAGCTTGGTGTAACCTCAAAAGAAGTTATGTAGATGTGTGCATGTATGTATATATACAGGCACACACAAAAAGTGCTTCACATAAGGCTTGGCTCAAAGCTCTATAAATAGCAATTGTTCTTACTAAATATACTTTTGTGTTTCTTAATTTTCACATTATGTGGACTTGTAGATTAAGAGAACATACTCAACCTTGTATAATTTGACAGGTCCTGAGACAAGGAAAGTACAGGTTGACACCTGTGCACCAAGCAGGAATACCTGGCTGGGTTTCTAGGCTGCATGAAAGGGTGACTTACAAGTATTAAATGCATGTGTGTGTTTGCCAGACAGAGGTGGTGGGAGGACCTTTGTTGTAGGGGTAGGTCCATCAGTGGACAGGTAATTTCATAAATGTCATGATGGAGGGGGCCAGGGAACCTCAGAAGCACTGTAAAGCTTAATAGATTTATTTAATAGTTGAACAGTATACCTTAATGAGTAAGCTTGTTGGTATCAGACTTGGGTTTGGATCCTCTTTTGCTTTTCTTTTTTTTAGTACTAGAAGTTGAATCCAGGGCCTCACACATGCTAGGTACATGCTCTGCCACTGAGTTGCACACCCAACCCCTTTTTTAGTTTTTATTTTTGAGACAGGGTCACACTAAGTTTGCAGGCTGCCTTTGGCCTTGTGTTTGTGATCCTCCTGCCTCAGCTTCCTGAGTTGCTGGGATTATAAGCATGTGCCACGGTACCCATCCTCTTTTGATTCTTAAAAATAGCTTCTTGAGCAAGAGAGTAAACATCCCTAAGTCTCAATTTCCTCATCTGTGCAATGGGTTTAAAAAATCCTTGCAGTGTACAATTGATACAGGGCAATCTGAGGTAATGTATGTCAAACACTGACCAAGAGGGAGGTGTCAAGGAGCGATTTTAATCTCTGGATGTAAGTGCTTACAATGTCACACTGATTGTATGCCCCATAAAAGGACTCTGAGGTCACACTGCTACTGCAGCATAGAAGAAGGAGGAAGGAAGACAAGAATATCTAGGAAAACCCTGCCGCCATGGCACATAACCTGTAATATTAGTGTCTCAGGAGGCTGAAGCAGAAGATGGTAAATTTGAGGCCAGAGGCAGGCCTACAACTTAATGAGACCCTGTCAGAAGGAAAGAAAGAAAAAGAAAGAAAGAAAAGAAAGGAAGAAAGGAAGGAAGGAAAGAAAGAATGAAGGAAGAAAAGGGGTGGAGAGTGAAGCTCCGTAGAGCACTTGTCTAGCATATGCAAGACCCTGAGTTCAACTCTCCAGTTCTGGGGGAAATGGGGGGAAGAACATCAAGGAACACTGACCAGAAGGAGCCTGGCAGTACAACATCCTGTGCTGAGGTAGAGCCCAGCAAGCTGGTGATTGATAAAAAGCTGCATGTGTACAACCTGCATGTATAGATAATTTGGATCCCTCTCCCAGCTCTGCATAGGCTTATCCAATGAGTATGGCCTTCCTGGGTCTCAGTTTCCTTAAATTAAAAATGCAGAGTGAGTTTGCATGGTAAATTGGACCTCTAAGACCCTCTACTGACTAATGGAGAATGAAATTGAGAATTCAGAAGCTTTGTCCAGAGTCTATATGAAAGAGCCTTCAGATTACTCTGGTACTGGCAGTGAGTGATGGGAGTGGTGGCACCGAGAGCATGTATTTTCCCATTCTTGTATTTCCAGATAAGATGCATTCTTACTTTGTACAGCACACCATATTAAGTGCCTTATATGAATTATTTCATTTAACTCTGTTAACTCTACAAGGCAGGGACTGTTCTGATCACCCCTGATTTACAGATGAATGATCTATAAATCAAAGAAATTAAGGAATTTGCTTTGCACTACATAGATGTTAGTTGTAGCCAATGTCTCTTCCAGCTGTTGTAGTCCATCTAGTCTGGAAGCTCTTTGAGAGGAGGCACCTTATCATATGCATTTTTAAATCTCCAGGGCCCAAAGGCTTTCAGACCATATTTATTGCTTTGCTGAACTCAGCATTTCTAGTTAAGCATAGAATCACTGGAAGTTTGAACACCCTGCTTATGCCTGGGCCCAGCCTCAGATCACGTGCAGACCATGCCTCCTAGCCTGTACAGCAAAGTTCAAAACCATGAGGCCCAGTTCTGTTTCCTACTGAGCTGCAGCCCTTCTGCCTCTTTCTGCTCTTTGGCACTTGAGGGCACTGTTGGCTAGTCTTAAGAAATCATGCTCTTCCCACTCCAGGTTTGGTATTTTTGTTTTCAAATTTGTCTTGGGTATTTCCTCTTAAGAACTTCATGGAGAGCTGCTGAGATGGACAAGGCCCTGAGCCAGTCTTTCAGTGGCTCCCTTTGGAATGCTAATCACGGGTAGGTGTTGAAGCAGGCAGACTTGCATAGTTTTTGGTGAGTCTGCACTTTTCTTTCTTTTCAACCTTCCTCCAGCAACAGTCTGTCTTTGTTCTGGAGGAAGGTGCTCACAACGAATTATGCAAGGTGTGCTAGTGAATAAAGGGCCAAATAATGGGCCCCCAAAGATATTTCCCTCCTAATCCTGGAACCTGAGAATGTATTACCTCACATTACAGAAGAGATTTTGCAGGTGCGATTAAATTAAGGGTCTTGAGATAGGGAGCTTATCCTGGATTATCCAGATGGAACACCACGTAATCACAAAGGTCTTTAATAACTGGAAGAGGGAGGCAGGTTAGGGTAAGAGAAGATGTGAGAAGCAGGAGTCAGAGTGAGATGTGAAAATGCTGCACCACTGGCTGTGAAGACAGAGGTCACGAATCCCAGAATGAAGGCAGCCTGGGATAGGTAGAAGTCAATTTTCTCCCAGTGCTTCCGGAGAGAACGAGATTCTGCTGAGTCCTTGATTTCAGCCCAGTAAAGCTCATTTTGGACTTCTTAGTGGTTTTGCTACGAAGTTTGTGGCAATTTTTTATAGTAATGATGTTGTTAGGGGCCATCAAGTTGGGTCTCACTCATAGTGACCCTTAGGGTTTTCAATAGCTGATTGCCTCAGAATTGTTTTGAGAGTAGACTGCCACATCCTTCTCCCATTTTTGCAGTGCTGGGGATTGAGCCCAGGTTCTTAGAAAGTGTGGAGCAGTGCTCTACCAACGTAGCTAAACCTAAGCCCCGATAAGTAATCAATAAATGAGGTCCACCTGTGCCAGACATTACTGGTTGGCTTGGGAGAAGGACCCAGCAGCCCACTCCTAAGAAACAATCAGCAGCGGAAAGCCCTATGAACAGCACAGAAGCACAATAGTGTTTCTGTCTCTTGTACACAGGGTCACTATAGGTCGGACACCGACTGGACAGCACCTATCAACAATCACCACCACCACCTCAGGGCCATTTCTAACCCCTCCTCTCTTGCCTTCTTTTCAAGGACTCACATTCTTGGCTTTCTTTGCACATAGCAGTGGTCATATAGCCCAAGGAGTCATAAGGAAAATCAGCTGGGAAAAGATTCTCTTTCCCTAATAAAAGGAGAGAAGTACTCAATGGGAGTTCTCCCTCTCTGGCTTGATCCCCCTCCCCTGCCACGAACTGCTAACTTACTTTGGACACACATTGGAGAATATGATGTCTAGAGCTGGAACAGCTGGCCTGGGACCATGAGGTGAAGGTCTATGCATCACACTCTCAACTATCCTTCTGATTTGAAACCACTGTCAGGTCAGCCCAAGGCACCCTAATGGTCATTCTTTACCTTCCAAAACTTGTCCCAAATTCCACAATTTCCTCCACAGAATCATATTAAATCAACAAATATTTATTGAATGCCCCAGGCTCCAGTCTGAGGATTGAGATGAGGACATGAATTAAGCAGCCCTGCTCTGCAGGAATTCATAGTCTGTATTAATTGGATCTTCTTTGGTTGCAAATGCCAATAAAGCCAACTTTACAATGGTGCTGTAAGGATTAAATGAGACAGGAAATAATTTAAGGTACCTAGCACCTTAATGGTGCTTATTAAATGTTATTATACTACAATTATCAGAGGACTTACAGTGTATACAATTTTTATGTTTTTCATTTGCATTTTCATCTTCACAAAGGTCCCTAAAATAACAAAAATAAAATTATTAGCCAGACGCAGTGATGCATGCTTGTAATGCCAGTGATTTGAGAGGTTGAGACAGGAGGGCAAGAGGGTCATGAATTCAAGGTAAGAGGCAGCCTGCACAACTTAATAAGATCTTGTGTTAAAATAAAAAATGAAAAATGGGCTAGGGATGCAGGTCAGTTGTGGAGTGCCTGCCAGCATGTGCAAGGCCCTGGGTTTAACCCCTCAGTACCACAAAAAAAGAAAAAGAAAAAAGAAAAAAAAGAACAACGGATACCCTCAGTTTGCCAATGAGTAAGTAGAGACTCAGAGTTTGAGTTACTTTCTTGGTGGCACCAAAAACCCATGGGTGGACCCTAGGCCCTGGGTAGGTTTCCTATTTCTGCTTTGGTGATTTTTCCCTCTTCACCAGGGCATAGATCACAGAATGTCAAAACATAAGAACCCTTAGAGATCATCTAGCTCAGAAATGGCACATAAATTTTGTTTACTTCCTGATCTAGGCCTGACCTACTAGTAGCAGTTGCCAGAAGCACTGTGTTGTGTCTTGATACTGGGAGAGGGTGCTGCGATTGATTAGCAATGTCTGCATTGGCTCTGGATGGGTAAATCTTCCACAGGAATATGTGTGGCATATTCTTGCTATACCTCAACTGATCAGACTCTTATCATTTAGCTGGCAAGGAAATTGAACCTTAGAGAAAAGAACTGACATATTCAAAGCTGTACAATGAGTTAGAGGCATAACTGGGATAATGGCTTTTCTTATAGACAGTCTCACTCCAAGGATAAAAAACCAGACTTAAATATTTTAGCTTCCTTTTCTTAGCTTTGCAAGATTTCCACTATTTAAAAGGAAATCATTGAGGGACCCTAGAACTTTAAGGACTAGTTTCTAACCCCAGCTGTGATGCTATACAGTATTAAATGAATTGACTAAGTTTTTTTGTGCTTACAGATCCATTTGCTTCTCCTAAATAGCTTTCCCCATCTCAAAGAAATGTGCTATTATTTTTAGGGTGTAGAACCATAGTCAGGTCAGAGAGGCTCAATAACTTGCCTAAAGTCACACAGCTTAGTAAAAGATGGAGTATACATTAGAAATCTGGTATGTTAGCAGACTGTACATCTGACTACCATGTGCCAGCATGATTGTGAGTCATTTAGTGCAGTATTGATAAAGAAGCCTGTATAAGCAGGTTGGGGCCAGTTGGGGAGGCTCTGAAATGGCCACTTACGGAGATTTGGGGATTGTCTTGTGGGCCATAGGGAAGAATAGTGGAATATTCCCTCCCCTCCTGAGTACAGTGGAGATGGACTCCAAACTCCAACGGACACCCATGGAAATTGCTGCCATACCCTTTCTGTAGACTCTCATGCTGCCTTGCCCTCTTTGGAAAGGGCAAGCATCACCATTCCCTCTGCACCCTTCCAATTTCTTTTGAAAGTAAAATAAAATTCCTTTAAAAGCCTCTTTAGCCTCATAAATTCTGGAGACATTCTTGCTGAGTGCTTGGTGAGATTCTGTGTGAACGCTGAGGGACAGCCTTTGGCTGGGCCAGATGGCCAGCAGCCCCTCTCAGCCCCTGTCTTTGGCATCCCTGACTGACTGCATTGGCATGTGAATCAATCTTGTGGCTGTAAACCCTCCAGAAGAGCCTCTCTAAATTAGAATGAGCTGATGTTTGCACAGCTTAAAGCCCCACAGCCAGGCTGACATTGGAACAACTTCCCGATGCCTGAGCAGACAGTTATTGCTGATCTCACAGGGGCCTGTTGGGACTCCTTACTTGCTTTCCAAGTCAAAGCAGAGACCACTTCGAGGGATCTGGGAGCTTGTCTGGGCCCTTAGTTATGGAGTGACATGATAGAATGTGCTCTAACGTAATGGAGTAGCCTGATTATCTCTTAGTGAGGAAGTGGCCCCCTATCCATGTCAGATACAGGACAGCTCATCTATATGTTGCTTTATACTTTAAGAGGATTTAAAAAAACGTATCTGAGCTTATTGAATTCTCATATAAACATCCTAGGAAATAAAAATTATTTGCTTAAATTTATATGTTGGAACACTGAGCCTTAGAGGATGCCTTTTGGTGGAATGGGACAAATCTCAGTCTACTATCCTCCATTGTCCTCCTAAAAATATATGTTGTTATTGTTGATAGGTGCTGTCCATTTGGGTCTGACTCATAGTGACCCTATGCATAACAGAAGGAAACACTCTCCAACTCTGTGCCAGGCACAAGATGTATAATCAGGCAAAATTGAATTGCAAAGACTACCAAGTCAGGCATGAGAGAACAGTATTTAGAAACATCTGATGGAATGCTGCTTAGCAGAACTGCTGTATATGAGATGTCATTTTTCCTTCCAACCCATTCTCTTCTTCTCTGTCTTGTTCTGTGTACTGGGATGTTGACCGTAATAGACTGTCCTATGGGTTCTATTACCCAGTGGTTTTTGGTAGAGGGACTGGCAGGGTGATGAGCTGGGATGGGAGAGACAGTGAATAGAGGATATTCTTCCAGCCAGGATACCAGAACTGGTTGCATTCTAGGCAGCTAAGCTGCTGCTTACCCCAGGGTACTGCACCTTGTTGGTTTCCTGAAACTTTGCTCCCATCTTTAAGAATAGCCCCTTTGTTACAGATTTGAGTATACTCCTTGCTTCTTGCTGGGAGCTCTCACAGTTAACCATACAGAGAGTGGATTGACTTGAGAAGTTTGCTTGTCACATACATTAATGGAGTTACTGAATGTAGATGCCCAGTATTTATCTGTCTGTTGGGTATGGACCGGCTGGGGGCCTACGAGACCAGGTTTCTACTGGCACTAGCTGACAGATGAATCTTCTCCTGTTAGCCTCTTTTTCCTCTAGCTGCTGCCAAGTCAGGAATTTTCCACATAGTAAAATTTCCAGATCGTGAAAGGTCCATTTTTAGTGCTCTGGATCTGGAGTAAATGACTCAAGGGCGAGTTAGAACCCACTCTGGTATCAGCGCTGCCTGTGTCTGGAGCAGGCAGTGGAGGTGTTGGGGTTGTTCCCAGGGTCCAGCAGTGGCAGCAGTTTAACCCTTGCCAGATTGTGCCTGACTCAATAAATATTTAATTTAGAGCCTGTACAAGTCTATAATAGAGATGATGCTTGTGAATAACTTTATAACATGTATGTGATGATTATCACAGCAAACCCTGGCCAGAGCAGAAAAATGAGAAGATTGATGGAAATTCCATGTCCAAGGCAGCTTCGCTCTGACTTCCACTGCAGAACCTGATCCATTTCAATCTCTTCAAGATATGCACAGTTAATCGTACAGTGCTGTGTTGTGATCAGAACCTGTCTTTTGTATCTATGATAGATTGTTTAAAATGGTCCTTGTGTTTGTCAGTGTTCTCCAGGGAAAAAGAACCATAAAATGTACAGTGTATATGTATACTATGGTTTGAATGAGTCTCCCAAATTCATGTGTTGAAAAATTAATCCTAAATGCAACAGTGTTGAGAGGTGGGACCTTTGAGGGGTGATTGGGTGGTGGGGGCTTGGCCCTCATGAATGGACTTATGCTGATTATAAAAGAGCTTTAATTTTGTGTACTCTTTTGCCCTTCTGCCTTCCACCATAGGATGACACAGTGAGATATTCCCTTATGAGGTATGTGTCCCTTGACCTTGGACTTCATAGTTTCCAGAACTGTAAGAAATAAATATGTATTCTTTGGTATCCTGATACAGAAGCATAAAATCAACTAAGGGGAAACACACACACACACACACATATTGAGAGAGAGAGAGAGAGAGAGAGAGAGAGAGAGAGAGAAGATTTGAAGGAATTGGGTTACACGATTATATGATTGATAGGTTAGAAATTCAGTAGGAATTAATGCTGTGGATTTGAGTCCAAAGTCTACATGGCCTGCTAGCAGACTGGAAACTCAGTCAGGAACTCACTAGTTTCTATGCTGTCTAAAGCATATTTGCTTCTGCTTGAGGAAGCCTGTTGTTTGCTCATAAGACATTCAACTGATTAGATGAATTCTACCCAAATTTAGAGAGGGCATTCTGTTTTAATTAAAATTAATTGATTGAAAATGTCAATCATATACACAAATTCTTTCACAGTAACATCTAGATTAGTGTTAGAGTGAAAAACTAGCTACCCTAACCTAACTAAGCTGACATATAAAGTTAACCATCACTGCCTCCAATGGATTATGTCTCTTAGCTTCATCCCCTTTGCAATATGTCCCTTCCAACTCCTTTAAACAAGGAGTAGAATGTTTTCCTATACCCTTTTGAATCTAGGCTAGACTTGTAACTTGCTTTGGCCCATTGTGAAATGCAGCAGAGCTGACATTATATGAATTAGGAAGCCTTTAAGAAGGCTTTGCTTCCACCCAGAGGAAACACATGTGCCATGTAAAATAGCCCAGAGAATCTACAGAGAAAGAGAGGTCACACAGCAGAAAATAGATGCTATATGGAGCAGAGAAATTTCTCTTCATAGAGGCCTGCCAGAATCTCTGATCCTCAGAATCTGAGAGCAAAGAAAATGGTGGTTATTTTTAACCACAAAGATTTAGGGCGGTTTATTAAGCAGCAATAGAACTAGCTGATACGGTATCATATTCACTTTCAGTAGACATACAGGGTGACAGAATTGGAACCCATGAATTTGGAAATATTAAACAAATATTTTTTTGATAAATCCTTTGTGCATTGTCATATACTGGAAAGAGCCCAGACTTGGATCTAGGTTTTGCTTCTATGGGTGAGTGATCTTTCTCAATGATGGTTTCCAAGTTGTTGAAACAAATGTAAAAATCATAAGTATTAAAGGAGATAATGAATGCCAACCCTGAGGGTCATGGTGGGTACTCAACGAATGGTAAATCTGTTTACTTTTATTACTGTAAAGAAAACAGGGTCATTGCTTGCAATATGATCACAAGTTAGTGAGGAAGTGTAAGTATAAGTGACTATTGGGCTAACTTCTAAACTAACCATTCTACAGAACAACAGGAAGGCAATAGGAAAGAGGATTCCTTCCAGAAGTGTCTTCCTAAAGAGGTGGCATTTGAACCATGAGTAGAAATAAAAGAAAGATTTTAGCAAGCCAGCATGCTAGAAGACAAGAAGTTTCTTAATGACAACAATTCTTGTCGCCTGAGGTTTTATGTGTTGCTGAATTTTATTCCTTGTTTGTCTTTGCAGTCTTTCTTCTTAAACAATAACATTCAGATCAGAGCAGGGGCAGTAAGTTGGGAGGCTTCAAGCGGAAGGCAAAGCACTTCCATATGGCCTCTCCACAGGCTGGGCTTGGGGTTGGGGAGGGTCTAGAATCTGTACTACATTTCTTCTAAGGTCTTTAGCCCCCAAATACCCTTGCTTCAAGTGTTAAGAGCAACACTCCATCTTGGATTCCAGAGCTGCTGAGGGTGCACTGGGCTCTAGCCAAATGCACCCAGCACTTTCCCTTCTGAGATCCTTCTGGGTCAGCCTGTGTCTTGGATCATAGACAGCCCAGACAGGGGTGACAGTGGATCTGGGCTTTGCCAGGGATTGCCAGCCCTTCTTGAGTTAGGTAGATACCATTTCTGTAATCAGCTCCCTTATGGTTTGTGACTTTGGTTAAGTTCCTTTACTTCCCTGTGTCTTCTTTCTTCCTCTGTAAACTGGAGGTGATTGTACTTTTTTCACAGGATGCCGTGAGAATGAGACTAAAATCTTTGTGAGGCTATCAGGTGCTGGGGCTGGCCGGCTGCTGGCCCTGGATCAGTGTTCTTCATTTTCCTTCCTCTTCCACCATCACTGATTGGCTTTGCTTTGAGCCCCTCCCCATCCCTTGCTTTTCTCAATAATTCTTTTAATTTTTTTTTTTCAAGATAGGGCCTTCTAGTATTGACCAGGCTGATCTCAAACTCATGATCCCCCTGCCTCAGCCTCCTGAGTGCTGGGATTATAGGTATGTGCTAACACACCTGGCTTTCTCAATTGTTCTGACTTCTCAGTGACCTACACTGAGGTGCCTCTGTTGAAGGGAGAAGGGTGGCTTCATAGCATGTGAAGAGAATGCAGACTTTGAAGAAGAAGGATAAGGGTTCAAATTTTGATGTAGCCATTCACTAACTGGGTGACCTCAGGAAAATTACTTACATTCACTGAACCTATTTTCTTAGAAAATAGCAACCCATAGATAGTATCTACTTGATGTAGTCCCTATGGGATTAAATGACTGAGTGGATGAAACACACCCAATCCAGGGTTTAGTAAATATCTCTCCTTTTGTCCAGGAATATGTAATACTCCATTGTGTTCCAGCTTGTACTTAGACCAGTAACTGTGGTTTCTTTGTACCGTTGGCAGGCAAGAACCAAGTAGACTGAATTTAGTGACAATCCCAGAGATGGACGCCTCTGGAGACTGACCTGGAAAATGGAGCCAGGTACTGAGTGAGGGATTCTATTGCCTTCCTTGATACCTGGTAACCTTAGCTGACTGGAGCCAGTTTTCTGAGGGTGCTGTGGTTTAGGGAGGAGCCAGATTTGTGACCACTCCATATCAGGTCCTTCCCAGGCCCTGGGGCTACAGAGATAAATTAGATGGAGTTTTTGTCTCTGATTAGCTCTAAGTTTAGTAGAAAAGATCAACCAGTAGAACTAAAGAGTCTGACTTTACAGTTTGGGCCACAGAGAGAGTCCTCCCTAGTGTTGTCCTGGAGAACAGTCTTCTCTCTATACTCCTTGCTTTTATTAACAGGAAACCCATTTCAGCCAGGCATGGTGGCCTAAGGCTGCACCCCACATGCAGGAGGCTGAGGCAGAAGGATCATGAGTTTGAGGCCAGCTTGGGCTCCATAGCAAGCTCCTATCTTAAAAAACAGAACAAACAGAAAAAGCAGCTTAATTCTGGCTGGACACTATGGTACATGCCTGTGATATGAGTGACTGGGGAGGCTGAGGCAGGAGGATTGCCAGGTTTGAGGCCAGAGTCAGCCTATGCAACGTATTGAGACCCTGTCTCAAAATAAAAAATTAAAAAGGGACTGAGAGCGCAGTTCTGTGGTAGAGTGCTTCCCTAACATACACAAAGGCTTACATCCACAAGCACTGCTTAACTAACTAACTAACTAACTAACTAACTAACTAACTAACTAACAAAGAGCCAAATTCTTCTCTAGTAATCCATTATGACTGCCTGGAAACGTGTGCGCATCCATGTGCTTCCGCCCACACCTTTTTATGTGCATGTGCTGAGGCTTGCCCTGCTGTCCTCCTAGAAAGCAAGTGTTACACCCTACTATTTAAGGCAGGAGGTGGTCTACCTTCCACTGGAGGTAGTTTATTTTGGGATGGCCTGGTGGCAGCCCATGCTGCTTGAAGAGGGGAGCTGGCACAGCAATGGTGACAAAGGAATCTGAAGAACCTGTGCATTTATTTTTGTTGCTGAAACTGACTAGATTTCTTGGAAGGTGCATGATTGTCCTTGCTAAGGTTAAACTTAATAACTAATAACACAGGTAAAATATTTCCTGGTGGTAGGGACATAAAGAAGGCAATGGGGATGCAGAGAAGGGTCATTCTGGAGAAGCACTACAGACCAACTCAGAGTAGAAGGACGGACAGTGAGGGCAAGGAGTAAGAGGAAAGAGATAACCTCAGGAACCTGGGCCATGATAAGGATGGGCTCCCAGCAAGCCCAAATCAGGAGAAGCAGTGAAAGGGGAAATGAAGAGTCCTGGAATGAAGAGTTAGGACCTGGAGTCCTGCCAGGGCTGGCTTGCTTGGCTTGGCTTTAGGAGGCAAGGCTGGGGAGGGCATTTGTGGTCCACAGAAACGGAAGCAAATAGAGTCGTCAATGGTCTCCAAATCCCTGTAGGTTGGCTGTACCTAGCACAGGCTTGGGAGGGAGGCGCCTACATGTATCTGAGGTATTGTAGGTTGAAGATAGTGAGATGCTTGGTTTGAGATCCACTTAGACTCAGAGCTGGCTTGGGGGAAGATTTGTGTGAGGATGACAATAGGAAGACAGGAGTTGTGGTCGATACCTGGGTTTTTATCTCAGGTCTGAGTAGCTGGTTCTGCCATTCATTAACAGGGCACACTCTAGAGCTGGGGCTGTGCTGTGCAGGAGAAAGGAAAGTGACTCCAGCTTGGAGATCTTCAGTTTGCAGGGTCTTTGAGATACCCAGTAGACAGATTGCAGTGGGAATGGGTCTCCTAAGTGACGTTGGAGCTGGAGAGCAGTAACTGAGAGGAGAAGCAGGCCAACACTGAATCCTGGGGAGTGCCGACATTCATAGAATGACATCGAAGAGTCTGTGAAAGTTCTGCAGGTCCTCTTAGACCCCAAAGAACAACCCTTTCCTGCTGAGGCCCCACCATGCATGGTCTAGTTGGCTCTTTTGGTCTCAGCTTCATTCCCCTGAGACTAGCTGATATCCAGGGCCCCCCTGTGTCTCCTTTCTGGGCACACCTAAGCTAGGATAACCCAACAGGACAAGTCCTTTCAGCATTGCAGCCCTGTTTTCCTAAGGCTATATCATCCAAGTCATGGGTTGCTACCTCTCCTGCCTCAGCCTCACACTTGGAGACAGTAAAAAGGCCTGTGTGTGTAGAATTCATGAGGAACCTCACTGTCCACCCCAGGAAGCTCATTGACAACTTAACTCAGATGTGAGTTCACATTTGGACAATTTTAATAAATGCCCCGTGTCCAAGCCAGCCTCAATTTCTCTGTTTCTGTGCCAATGACCTCTCTAAGGTGATCCACTTCCCATTTGTCATTCTCTGTGCCAGACTTCCTCTGATCTGTTAATGAAAATCTCCTCAGAAGAAGAAAGCATCTGGAAGGTGTGGTGAATGCCCCCTTAAAGTAATTGACCAGCATGTCTGAACATTCATGTGGTTTTGTTTATAGAGTCTGACGAGGGTCAGAAACATTTGCTTTCATGGGGCTCATTTATTTTTTCCTTCTTGAAACTTCTATGGAAATTTTTTTCCCAGGTTGATATAAGCCTAAACATTACCCTATCTTGACTAAATTGTCAGATGATTTGCTGGCAACAAAAATATTGGAGACCATTTGATTTGGTGTTATAGGCTGCAGAATGATGAGACTCATTAAACACCACCCAAAAATCTTCTCCCATCTCTTATAAAAGCATAACTTGGGCATTCCTGTCCATGCTCAAGAAGTTTGAGGAAGCCCCAGATGTTCCTTTTTGGGCCCCTTAACCCCTGTAATTCCCTTTCCTCTCTCTAAGTCTGGTTTTCCTACAGTGACCAGGGGAACAATAATACCATTCCCTAAGCCAGGGATTCAGCAACCACCCCATGTTCCTCCTTTCTGAGGCTCCAGATTCATTTGGCTACAGGCCTGGCTGATTTGGTCTGTTTGATTTATTCAACACATATTACCATATAAGGGATGGTACATTTTAACACTGGAGGTACAGCAGTGAGCAAGTATAAGCAGTGCCTATACTAGAACAGCCCCCACTTCACAAGGCAGACAGTGAAATGAGCAATTACAGTAAAGGGGGTGTCTCATGTTAGAACTGTCCCCTTATAGGGTCTTCTCAATCTCAGGCTAAACAAAGCAAAGTGTGAAGTTACTTTTGAATTGGAAGGGGTGAATGCAAATATTGATCATTTATTAATATTATCAACTAGTTCTTAGAACATTCTCTCAAAGGACATGAGAAGGGAGAAAAGGGCAAAAGCTGTGGGTTAATGAGGACATGGGAGGAGATGACAAACAAATGGTAAGGGAGAATGGGGCAACATCAGGACCCAAGAGAGTTCATTTTCTGCTCTACATGCTGGCATATACCATGCTATAGTACTCGGGAGCCTGAGACAGGAGGATCACAAGTTCAAGGCCAGCTTTGGCTACATAGTGAGTTCAAGACCAGCCTGGGCTACATAGGGAGACCCTATCTCAAAAAGAAAGAACAAACAAACAATTTCCTTTTGTCAAACTCTATAAAGTTGCTGGTCTCTATAGTGAAAGGTGGGGCTGGGATATATCTCAGTTGGTAGGGTGCCACTCTGCAGTCTCTGAGGTCCTGAGTTTGATTCCACAGCACCCTTCAGTATGGATTGGAACTGAATCTCAACAACAAAAAAATCCTTACAACTGGGTCAGTATTCAACTTCATAATAAATGGAGAAAAGATTGAGGTTGTCTATGATTTTGCTTTGCTTGGCTCTCTAATCAACACCCATGGAAGCAGCAGTCAAGAAATCAAAAGACTCATTGCTTTGGGAAAAGCTGTGGAAGAAGATCTTTTTAGAGTATTGAAAAGTAAAGATGTCATATTGAAGACGAAGGTGCTCCTGACTCATGCTATGGTATTTCCAGTCACATCATATGGTTGTGAAAGCTGGACATTGAACAAGGGAGACAGTAAAAGAATTGATACTTTTGGATTATGGTGCTCAAGATGACTATTGACTATACCATGGACTGACAAAAGAACCAACAGATCTGTCCTAGAAGAAGTACAACCAGAGTGCTCTTGGAAGCAAGAATAGCCAGACTACGTCTTACATATTTTGGACATGTAGTCAGGAGAGACCAACCCTGGAGAAAGATGTCATGTTTGGGAGAGTGGCAAGTCAATGAAAAAGAAAACCCTCCACCAGATGGATTGACACAGTGCTTGCAACAATGGGCTTAAACATATATAAGAGTTGCTGTCGGGAAAGAACATGAATGCAGCATGCAGTATTGGTGCCCAGGAATCACCCAGGCCACATTTGTGGAGACTGTCAATGAGTAAGGCTAAGGCCTCAAGAGATGAGGCTTTAGACTCGGTATTGTCCCTAATGATGGTCTTGAAGTTGGCTCCTAGCATGATGATCCTGGCTAGATTTTCAGGAGGGTCACTGTCTGTGGCAGGTGCAGCACCCCAGGATTACAGCAGAGGGCACAATACAGAAGTCAAGGAATAACCCATGCACTGGTTAGGAAGCAGATGTTGTTGTTGTTGTTGTTGTTAGGTGCCGTCGAGTCGGTATTCAACTCATAGCGCCCCTCATGGGGTTTTCAACGGCTGACTGTTTTTTCAGGATTGCCTTGGGAGTGGATTGCCAAACCCTTCTCCCATTTTTGCGGTGCTGGGAATTGAACTCGGGTCCTCAGAGACTGCAGCGCAGCGCTCTACCAACTGAGCTAAATCCCAGCCCCAGGAAGCAGATAGCACACTCCAATTCGGACAAATTCAGAAGTTCATGAAGGAAAAAGAGTGCTAATTTGCTGCACTGGTACATTATCAATGCAGACTTGTGGCTTTTCCAGAATGAGGAAGGACTGTGGGAGGGAAAAGATAGATGAATCCAGTCATGTCCAAAACAAACCAATCTTAGAAGTCAGAGTACACACTGATGAATAGAATCAGCTTTTTGGAGGCAGTTGAATTGGAGCTAAGGGGTTAGATGGTGTGCCTGCAGTTCTGAGTGGTATTTAGAAGTGTAGGCTGCCAGAGTTCAAATTCTCACTCTGCTGGCTGTTCAAACTTGGGAGAATTACTTAAACTCTCCATGCCTCACTTTTTTCATTTGTAAAATGAGAATCACACCATTGTCAGTCTGATGAGGTAGGGTGCAGATTAAACGAGTGAAAACATTCAAGGCACTTAGAATAGCATCAGTACAGTGGTACCTCGTCACTCAGCCACACTTGGTTCTGGAAAGTGGGTCACATGCTGATCAATTCGAGCGCTGAACATTTTTTTCCCATACAAAATAATGTAAATGTATTTATTAGTTTTGGCATGATATGGAATAGCTAATTCAGACACATGAATGACATACAGATAGCAATAAGTTCTTTTTAAAATTAAATTGTTTTCCTTACTGTTTTCTTTTTTTGGGGGGGGGGTACTGGGGGTTGAACCCAGGGCCTCGCGCCTGCATGCTCTGCAAGTGCTGGACCACTGAGCTGCGCCCTCAGCCCATTTTTTTTTTTTTTTTTTACTTTTTTTGAGACAGGGTTTCGCTAAATTACGCAGACTGCCTCTGGTCTCAAACTTGCGATCCTCTCGCCTCCGCCTCCCGAACCGCTGGGATTATAGGCCTGCACCACCGCACCGGGCTTCCTTACTGTTTTCTACTTTGCTTTTAGTGCTAGAAACTTTCTTGGGTGCTATGATTACTATATAGTGGTAAGTAGTATATATTCATAAAAAAGTCCACGAGATCATTGACACAGCACAAAGACAGGTCTTTACTACTTGAAATCAATACACAAAGTGATGCTTTCCCTTGTGTTTCACCCAGAAGTGTCACAGATAAATGTGATGTCTTGTATAGGTGTTAGCATTGTGGTTGAGTACTGAGAAAGCAGTTGAGCACCAAAACAGAATTCTCTTAAAAATATTGGTTGAGGACTGAAATATTTGGGCATGGATCAGTTTGAGTGCTGAGGTACCACTGTATGTAGTACGTGCTTGATTAACATTGTTGTTGTTAGGTCCTGTTGAGTAGGTATCCAACTCATAGTGATCCAGCACCTAACAATAACAAAAAAAGTTCTGAAGATACATTTTGGCTGCAAGTCCAAATTCATCACAGATTTTGCACAATTCCCTAAAGGGGAAGTGTGTTTGCAGGGCTTCCCTGGATCCTGCCAAAGAGAGCTCTGGTTTTCCCCCTTAGCATCACCTGGAAGAGTTCCAAGTAAAGGACCAGCGAGGCTCCTCCCTGCAGGTGTCTCAGGGCCTGTGCTAATCTCTTTTTGATGGCCTCCATCTGCAGGGATCTGGGAAGTTCTGGCTGCTGGGGGAGGAGCAAATCATTAGTTTCTAAAGATCTCTCCCACTGGGAGGAGGGCCCTGAGCTGTGTTGCGGAGGTGCAGGCAAGTCTGGAGGCTGCTACACCAACCCTGGCTGGTAGGATGGTCTGAGACCATTTAATGCTCTGAAATTCCATCTTGAGGTTTTCAACTGCCAATATGATCTCAAATAGCAGGAACTCAGGAAATCTGTTCTCCTATTCTCCCTTCTCTTGCTTCCTCATTGTAATTTTTCCTCTGTACATTCTCTGGATAAAATGTAAGCCCCTCAGCAAAACCCACTCATGGGTTTTGGCTCCTAGCTGCCTTCTAGGCTCCAGAAGCCTTTGCTTTCCAGTCTTCAGCTACCCTGGGGTCTTTGTCCTTTGGCACATGCTGTTCCCCATATCTGGATCACCTCTCCATCTCTTTTGCCCTAGCTGATTCCTGCTCACCCCTCAGATCTCAGATGAGAGAATGTTTCCTCCTGGGAGCCTTCTCTGACACCTGAGGGTACAAGTGATGGCATACACTGAGCATGTGGCCTATGACCATCTTCTCTATTGTACCCAAAGGGCAGGGCTGTTTCTATCCAAAGCAGTGAATTCCCTGTGCCTGAGGCAGTGCCTGGTCTTTAGTTACTATGTGTTATTAATTCACCACCTCTTTCTTCTTTCTTCTTCTCATTTTCTCTTTCTAAAATGTTAGTGTGGTGATGTCACTGAACAGTTTAAGATCATCTGACCTTCCTAACTTCTTGGATAAAGGTTTGACTTACAAGGCTCATCAGGATCTGCTGTTTGCCATATTCCCAATTGCTGCCTTGAACAGTTTTCATTTCACTTGTGCCCTCTGCAGGGAAGTCTAAAGATCTCTGTATGTGTTGTCAAAGGAAAACATTGCAATCAACAATATTACTTGGCTTTATTTTCAATTTTAGAATCTGGCAACACTTCATTCCACATAATAGAATTAAGTGTTCCACTTGAGGTGGTTTCATAGAGGAAGGCTGAAGAAACCAGACAATCAGGACTGGTTATTTCAAAATTACTTTTCCTATAAAGCAGTGACAGGAAGACAGAAAAATAGGAAAATAATTGGCTGTTGTCATTGTCGTTAGGTCCCAGTGAGTTGGGTCCAGCTCTTAGTGACCCTATGTACAACAGAACAAAACACTACCCAACTTTGTGCCATGCCTAGCACCATGTCAGTGCTTTTCTGCTATTTATAATGTTTTGAATGGCTGATTGTTTACAGAGTGGGCTCCTAGGTCCTTCTCCCAAGCTTACATCATCCAATATTCCCAGGCAGTCTCCTATCCAAGGACTAACCAGGCCTGACGCTGCTTAACTTCTGAGATGAGGTGGCATCTGATGTCAATCAAAACTAGTTTGTTTGGGACATTTGGCTGTTGTCTTTAATCTTGATCTCTTAGAAGTTCAGATAAACAGCTTAGTTTCAGCTTGCTCATGTGGAATTTTAGCAAGAGTGACTCCATTTTGATTTTTAGCCTGGTCTGTCAGGAGTTTATTTCAAAATGAAGCCCTCCTGTAATTTTTACTTAATGCCATCTTAATTCTTGGTGATCTTGGATTGAGCCTAGCAACCAAATTGACACAATACAAATGAATAGGAGAAAAGCATACAAGTTTTATTAATTTAATTTGTGTCTGAGGATTCTCACAAGAGAAAAAAGATCTAAAGAAATGGCCGAAGGTTTTGTACTTTTCAGATGAGTACGTGAACAAACGGGAGGACCAAAGGCTCTGGGCTGGGGCAGTACACTCTAGGACATCACTGGGAGATACACTGGGGTGTAGAGCTAGGGGAAGAGAAGGGCAGCCTCGGGGAGTGTATTTGTGCAAGGATGTTGCAGCAGCATTTTCCTGCTTTGGTGATTAAGAGTTTTCTCCCTCCAGTACAGAGAAGGCCTCCACAAAGGAATTTCTATGGCTTGCTGCGCATAGGAAGCAACAGTCAGAGACCCCTATCAGCAAGTACAGTTTCTCAAGGGTTTGCAGCTTGAAATAATCAATATACCAATTCAGCATGTTTTGGGGTGGCTCATCCTTAACTCCCTCATCACTCACATAATTTTCATAGATAGTCTGCTGTTTCCTGTCTCCAGGCTTTTGCAGAGGTTGTTTACTCTGCCTCTTTCACGCCTCCTGAACTTCTTTACCTGGGTAACTGCACCCCTTATCCTCTTCTTTTTCTACTCTCTCCCCTGCTATAAACCTGCAGCCATAGCCCTGTGGCAACCGATCTTGTCAGATCTTGGAAGCTAAGCAGGGTTGGGCCTGGTTAGTACTTGGATGAGAGACAGCCTGGGAACACAAGGTGCTGTAGGGTTGGGAGGTGGACCGGGGATACCGACTCAATGGCACCTAACAACAACCCCTGCTGTAAGGCCTTTATTTTTTTCCTACCCTGACTGAAGTTAGCAGCTTCAGTGTCTTGCACATGCTGCTCCCTGTAGAATGGGGCCAGTGGGATTCCTTCGTCTATGGGATTACATGGAATAATAACATCAATGATATCAATAGCAAATACATTTAGAGCACTTCCCACATTCCAGGCATGTTAAGCGGTTTATGTGTTAATTCTCCGGGGCACAAAAGCCCTATGCCTTGCTGCTTTTTTCTTCACTTTCTGGAAGGGAAACTAGCACCTGCTGTGCTCAGGAAGCCAGACAGGTGCTCAGGCTGTTTGGGAGAGAGTACTCTTAGGACTGGCACCTGGGACTAGAAGGAAGGAAGTAGGAGGGGCTCAAGATGTTGGGCTGTGAAGTGATCTTAGCCAAGATCCTGGCTGACCCAGAGGATGCTCTGGAGCTTGACTGGTCCTTCAGTTGGGCCAGGTGGAAGCAAAGGGATTACATAAATTTTGTTCTCTTGTGCTGATCAGACATTGGATGTGAGCATGAACTTTGGTGAGGTATTATTTTAAGCTATGCACTCCTCAAAGAGGGCTGGCAGTGGTGGCTTTCTAGCTGCAGCACTCTCAGCCAGTGGGGATAGTAGATTTTTCAGTCCTGAAGGGCACATGGAAGGATATCACAGCATCCACCATAGGAACTCAGACATAGAGAAGTCAAGGTACTACCCCCAAATCACACAGCTTTAAGTGTGTGTATGTGGCAGGTATCAGGATTAGAACTCACTCATGTTATGTGGCTTCCAAGGGAATCTTTGTATTTTTTAAAATTCATTTTTAATTTTATTTTTGTGGTGCTGGGATTGAACTCTGGTTCTTGTGCATGGTAAACAAGCACTCTACCACAGAGCTACACCCTCAGCCCCCTTGTATGTGTTTAGGATAAAGCCTGACAATAATAAGTGCTCAGTAAATGTTGGCTTCTTTTATTATTTTATGAGGTGGGGGGAACTAGATATTGATGAAGTTAATTGCAAAGTCACAGAGTTGCTAAGGATTGCAAGTGGGATTTTAACCCCATTTTATTAGCTAGAGAATTAATATAAGCCTTATTACAGCAAGGGCTTGTTTATCAACAGGAGCTACAATGCCTGACACATTGTAGATGCTTGGTAAAAATTGGTGGGATTAATTATTTAGTTCATTAAAACATTTATGGTGCCAAGCGTCATGGTGCATGCCTGTAATTCCAGCACTCAGGAGGCTGAGACAGGAAGATTAGGAGTTCCAGGCCAGTCTGGGCTACATAGCAAGTTTGAGGCCAGCGTGCGCTGCACAGTGAGATTTAGTCTCAAAAAAACAACCAACCATTTATAGAGTGTTGAGTCTGGCTCCCGAGGCCTCTGTTCCATCCACTGGCAGATCTGAGTATTTTCTGGCTCTTATTAGAGAGTATCTGGTCTAAGCACCCTTATTTTACAGATGTGAAAATGAACTCTCAGAGAAGAGACAATTACACAGGTTCACAGAGCCTCTCAGTAAAGCTCTGAACTCTAGACCACTGTTCTTGTACTGTGTCAGTGTGAATGCTAGTCACCTGGAGGTCTTGTTCAAATGCAGATGTGGATTCAGAAGGTGCTGGGCAGGGGCTGGGGTTTGGCATTTCTAATGAGCTCCAGGTGCTGATGCAATGTGCTGCTGCTGGTCTGGAGCACCTTTTGAGGAGGAAGAGCGTTGGAGATCACAAACTTTTGAGAGCAGGAGATCCCTGAGAGTTAAAGCAAGTTGGTGCTGTGATTTGGTGTCAAATGGCCGGGGCCTGTTCTTGTTCCTGCCACACATAATCCAGATGCTGTCAACAAGCAGTAAGAACACCTGGTTGTGGGTCACAAATTCAGGCGCCCAGATGTTTCTGACCCAGCCCCTCCACTAAATCAGTCACCTGACGGAACTGGCTTAGACCGCCCAGTATATAGGAATGTGCAGCAGCTGGGCTGGGCTGGCTCCCAGCAAGGTCACTTGCAGGATCTGCAGCTCAGGTGGGGCTGCCTCTGCTCAGGTGGGCCAGATTCAGGACTTGATTTGAGACAAGGATCAGCGACTTATTTGCCAAGAGGCCTGGGGCAAGCTAGCTAGTAAAATGGATTGCAGTACTACCCCCCTCACAGGTTTTTGTGGGGCTTAAATGACATGTGAAGTCCTCAGCTGGCACTTGGTACATGCTTGATGAGCATTTGTTTTTCCTTTGCTTTTTTATGGGAGTAAGGTGTTCTAGGGAATTTCTTAGCAATGAGGGAGAGTGGAGTATTAACTCAGCTTCCTACACGTGGTGCTACAAGCATGAGTCAGGCTGGGGTGCATAAGGCAGAGACTCCTACATCCTAACCTCTACCTATAGGTTCAAGCAGAAATCGGAGCATCATCCTGGCATCTGTGCTTTTCCCCACATCTATATCCAACCCCTACTCTCTACCTTCTAGCATCTTCCAGGTGTCTTGTATCTTCTGAGCATCTCCTCATCACTACTGTCTAAACGAATGGACCCTGCTTGGTGACTTACTGGTATTATATTAAACTTTCCCAGGCCCATGCAAGATCCATGAGGGAGGGGCCTTATTATACCCACTTCTCAGATGGAAATATTTAGGCTCACAGGGGCAGTGGCAAAGTCAGGATGCAAAATAGTTCTGTTGGATAATGGAGACTGTATTTTAGCTACTACTATGTTATCCTTGGCTGTAAAATGAGGGCTAGGCAGTCTTTACAGTGGATTTTGTTTTACGTTTTTGTACATTTATCACTTGGTCTGGCCTGAGCCAGACTCTTTGCCCAATAATTGAAACATTTTCCCCAGCCCTCCAGCTCCACATTCCAAAGCCTCTACCATCATGGGTTGGGGGCACTGAAAAGGCCTGGCTGACTTCCAATGGTCCCTTGAGTGAAGCACAACTTCTGATCAAAAGTGATACAGATTTATCCTAAAGTCTTGATACAGATGAAAGTCCTGATACAAATGACAAGCATTTCACTAAGGAGCTGAGCTCTTTGAAATCTTTCCCACACTCCCCCTCTGGTCTCAATTGTCTCTGGTCCAAGCCATTGCTATTTCTTAGATTTCTTCATAGGGTTCTTCTTCTTCTTCTCACCCTCCTCCTCCTCCTCCTCCTCCTCCTCCTCCTTTTTTTCTTTTTTGAAATAGGGTCTTACTATGTAGCCTAAGCTGGTTGAACTCATGACCCTCCTGCCTCAGCCTCCTGAGAGCTGAGATTGCAAGTATGTGTTACCATGTCTCGGTTCATAGGCTTCTCGAATTGTCATTTTTCATTTCTCCAATACCTATTTCATATTACAACTAGGTCATGTTTTATAAGTGCACATCAGATTGTTACCTCCCTGCATAAAGCCCTGAAAAAACTCTTCTTATCCTTGGAATAAAGTCTAGAACCCTTACTCTGACCTACAGGGCCTTTGTGATCTGTTCTGACCTGCCCCCACCTTCTCAGACTTTTCACATCCACTTCTCTTGTCACTGCAGCTACATTGATGTCTCTGCCTGGATGGCTGTTCATTTTGCAAGACTCCTCTGGGAGGTCTTCTGTGACCCCACAGGGCTTTATCTTGTCCCTCCCTAGACCCTCACCTCTTCTGTTATAATGGGCCCCATGCTACTATAATTGATACATTGAGTAGGTTGGTCTTGGTGAGATATAAGCTTGAAACATTGCCTTTTTCCTTTAATCATTATGTTCACATGTGCTTGAAGAAATATACTTTATGGCAGTTCTGAGTGTTTTCTGGCCAGTCAGCCTTTAAAATGGAAAGTCATTTCAAATTTGGAATTGATTTTTCTCCCTGGTCCAGGCCAGGCTTTGGCCTGGGAGCATGGGATGGGAAGGGGAGGAATCTGCTCTGCTCTTGTCCTGCATTCTTCACTTTTCCTGCACCATGATCTTTCAGGGGAAGCCATGAAGTGGGATGAGGCAGTAGCACACATTATGTGCCAGGCACTGTATTCTAAATGAATGAATGGAGGAATGAATAAAAGATAGGGGCTTTGGGATGCATCCTAGGTTTGGAATTAAGAATTTGGAATTAGAATTAGTTACTTCTCAGAACCTTGGGCAGGACATTTTTCCTTTCTGAGCTTGTCTCTAACATAGGGTTAATAACTTTACCTGGCACTTTGGGGTGGAGAGTCAATATAAAATGAAATGACAACTATAGACTCCTTAGCATAGCACTGAATACATAATAGATGTACCCTAAACATCAGTTCCTCTTCCTTGTCTGAATATGGGGATGGTAACATACGCCCTGTAGGGCTGTGCTCACAACCATGTACGATAATGGGAATGAGGGCTTAATAATAATTTCATTTCCTTAGGATTCTCATCATGGTGTCTCCTGATGCCTCAGACTTAACATTGTGTAAACCAGAGTCTCTAAAAGATATAGATCACAAAGGCTGAAAAGGAGAGTCCCCTCTTTTCTCCTCTGCTATGTCACACAGCCAGCTTGTGTAAGGAGAGTCTTGTCCAAGTTGAGCCAACCCACTCCGTGCTGTCTGTGACATGGCTGGGAACATGGACTTGGTGAGCAAGCTGTCTCCACAAGGTACTTGTCCCATGTCCAAGCAGCCTTTTATATGGCCTCTTTTGGGGAGTATTTCTCCATGTATATGCTGGGTGTAGGGACTGGTTTGGGGAAATGAACCATTTGAGGGTTTAGGTCCATGAGAAGGTGATATGGAAGGAGATGGATGGGGCAGGTAACAACAGTAAAGGTGCATGAGGATTGGCAGAATGGGTGGCAAGTGTTTTCTTGAGGAAGTAGAAAGGTGTGTATGTGTGTGCATGCATGTGTGTGTGTACATGTTCATGCACATGTGTGTTGGTGTGAGGTGATGGTGGTGGCTACCTCAGCTCAGGTTGGATTTCGTTTTTTTTTTAATTTATTTTATTGTTGTTGTTGTTAGGTGCCATCGAGTCGGTGTCTGACTCATAGTGACCCTACCTACAACAGACGAAACACTATTGTCAATGCTTCTCTGCTATTCACAGGGTTTCCAGTGGCTGATTATTTTTGGGAGAAGGACCCTGCAACCTACTCCCAAATTCTGCAGAACCTGGTGTTCCCAGGTGGTCTCCCATCCAAGCACTAACCAGGCCTGATCTTGCTTAGCTTCTGAAATCTGATGGGCTTGGATGCCACAGTAGTATGGCTATAGGATTTATTTTATTAGCATATATTTATTATACAAAGTATGAGGTTTTATTATGACATTTCTGAATATGTATAATATACTTTGAGCATATTCACCCACTCCATTACTCTTTACCCCCCTTCTTCCTTCCCCTTTTATATCTGTACAATTTCATCTTTTAACTCGAAGTCCTCCTCTCTAAACTTTTTCCCCTCCCAAGTTTCCACATATGAATGAAAACATTTGATATTTGTATTTCTGAGTCTAGTTTATTTCATTTAACTTGATGAATTTTGTTTCCATCTATTTTCCTGCAAATGACATAATTTTATTCTTCTTTGTGGCTAAGTAAAACTCCATGTGTATATATGCTACATTTTCTTTATCTATTCATCCATTGATGGGCACCTGGGCTGGTTCCACATTTGACTATTGTAAATTGTGGTACAATAAACATGGATATGCAGGTATTTCTATAGCAAGCTTCCTTTAATTCTTTGGGGTATATACCCAGAAGTGGTATGGATGGATTATATAGAAGTTCTATTTTCAGTCTTTTGAGGAGCTTCTATACTGATTGTGGTAGTGACTGGAGTAATCTGCATTCCTACCAACAGTTCCTTTTCCCTACGTCCTCACCAGCATGTGCTGTTGTTTGTTTTCTTGATGCTAGCCATTCTGACTAGAGTAAGACAGAATCTGTGTAGTTTTGATTTGCATTTCTCTAATGGATAGGAATGTTGAGTATTTTCTTATGTACTTATTGGCCATTTGTATTCTTCATTTGAAAAGACTCTATTTCCATTGCCCATTTATTGACTGGATTATTTGTTCTTTTGTTGTTTAAATTTTTTTTTCTTTTTTTGCAATACTGGCCACACATTTGCGTGCTTTGCAAGTGCTATACTACTGAGCTGTACCCTCAGCCCATTTTTTACTTTTTGAGACAAGGTCCCACTAAATTATGCAGACTGCCTCTGGTATTGAACTTGTGATCCTTCTGCCTCTGCCTCCTGAGTTGCTGGGATTACAGGCATGCACCATCGCACCCGGCTTATTGTTTAATTTTTGAGTTCTTTATATATTCTAGATATTAATCCCTCTGGCTGGTGAATATTTGGCAAAGATTTTCTCCCATTATATAGGCTGTCTCTTCACTCAGTTGATTATTTTCATTTTGCTGTGCAGAAGCTTTTATTTAATGAAGTCCCATTTGTCTATTCTTGCTCTTATTTCCTGAGTTATTGGAGTCCTATTCAGAAAAATTTTGCCTCTCCTTAGATTTTTCAGGTGTTTCCCCTATGTTTTCCTCTAGTAGCATCAAAGTTTCAGGTCTTACATTAAGATCTTTGATTTATTTTGAGTTCATTTTTGTGCAAGGTACAGGTAGGGATGTAGTTCAATCTTCTATGTGTATATCCACTTTTCCCAGACCACCTGTTAAAGAGACTATTTTTTTTCCATTGTATATATTTTTTCTTACTTTTGTCAAGAATCAGATGGCTGTAGCTGCTTGGGATTTATTCTGCCTCTTCTACTCTATTTCATAGTCTCTGTGTCTATTGTGTCAGTACCATGCTGGTGTTGTAATTATGGCTCTGCAGTACAGCTTAAAATCACATATTGTGATGTCTCCTGTTTGCTCTTATTGTTCAGGGGTACTTTAGCTTTCCAGGGTCTTTCCTGTTTATATATGAATTTTAGGATTTCTTTTCTATTTTGTGAAGAATGCCGTTGGAATTTTGATGGGGACTGCATTGAATTTGTATACTGTTCTCGACATTTTGTCCATTTTAAAAATATTTATTCTGCTTGATCCGTGAACATAGGAGGTCTTTCCATTTTCTAATGTCTTCTATAATTTTTTCTATAGTGTTTTATATTTGTCATAATAGAAGTCTTTTACATCTTTGGTTAAGTTTATACTTAGGTATTTCATTTTTTTGAAGCTTTTGTGAATGAAATTGTTTTCCTGATTTCTTTTCCAATGAGTTCATTATTAGTGTATTGAAAAGCTACTAATTTTTGTATGATGATTTTGTACCCTATTATTTTGCTGAAAGTCTTTATCAGATCTAAAAATCTTATGGTGGAGTCTTTTGAGCCTCTTTATAGGATCATATCACCTGCAAACAAAGACGAATTGTCTTCTTTCTTTCTTATTTGTATTCCTTTTATTTCTTTCTCTTGCCTTATTGCTATGGCTAAGAATTCAAGCACTATATTGAATAAGAGTAGTGACATTAGGAAACCTTGTCTTATTCCTGACTTTAGAGGAAATGCTCCCAGTTTTTCTCCATTCAGTATAATGTTGGCTATAGGTCTGTAGTTAATAGTTCTAATTATATTGATATCTGATCCTCCATCCTTAATTTCTTCAGAGTTTTTTTTTTTTTATCATGAGGAATGTTGGATTTGGTCAAAGGTTTTTTTCTGTATCTATTGACAAAATTATGCAGTTTTTGTCCTTGATTATGTTAATATGGTGAATTATGCTTATTGATTTGTGTATGTTGAACCATCCTTGCATTTCTAAAATGAATCCAACTTGATCACGAAGTATGATATTTTTAATATGTTGTTGAATTCAGTTGGAAAGTATTTTACTGAGGAGTTTTGCATCCATGTTCATGAAGGAAATTGTCCTATAATTTTCTTTTTTTGTTTTGTCCTTATCCAGTTTTGGTATCAGAGTAATACTGGCATCTTAAGATGAAGTTGGAAGTGTTCTTTTCTTTTCTATTTTGTGAAATAGTGTGAGAAGTATTGATATTAATTTTTCTTGAAAGATATGGCAGAATTCAGCAGTGAATCTGTCTCATCCTGGGCTTTGCTTTGTTGGGAGATTGTCTTTTGTTACACTTTCAATTTCATTGCTAGTTATTGGTCTGTTTTGGTTTTGTGTGTTTTCTTGGTTCAATTTAGGTAGGTCATATATATCTAGAAGTCTATTCATTTCTTCTAGATTTTCCAATTTCTTGGATTGTTATAACATTTTAAAATAATCTCTAATAATCCTATTGATTTCAATGGAATCCATTTTAATGTTACTCTTTTCATCTCTAAATCTGTTGTTTCTTCTTTCTCTTTAGTTAGTTTGGCTAAGAATTTGTCAATCTTGGTTATCCTTTCAAAGAACCACTGTTGATTCATTGATCCTTTGTATTATCCTTTTACTCTCCATTAATTTCAGCTCCAATCTTTATTATTTATTTCCTTATATAAATTTTGGGATTAGTTTGCTTTTGTTTTTCTAAGACTTTGAGGTGCACCATTAGGTTATTTATTTGAAATCTTTCTGAGCTTTTTGTTGTTGTTGTTGTTGTACAAGGGGGCTGAACACAGGGCCTCACACATACTTTGCAAGCACTCTGCCACTGAACTGCACCCTCAACCCCTTTTATATATTTTTTATCTTGAGACAGAGTCTTGCTAAATTATGCAGGCTGCCTCTGGCCTTTGACTTGTGATCCTCCTGCCCCTACTTCCTGAGTTGTTTGGATTATAGGTATGCACTACTGTGCCCAGCCTCTTTCAGAGTTTTTAATATAGGCATATGTAGCTATAAATTTCATTCTTAGAACTTTGCCTCCTTAGCCAGGCACAGTGGCACACACCTGTAATCCCAGTGGCTCAGGAGGCAGAGGCAGGAGGATCGCAAGTTCAAGACCAGAGGTAGTATGCATAACTGAGTGAGACCCTGTCTCAAAAAGTTTTAAAAAAATGGGCTGGGGGTGCAGCTCAGTGGTCTAGCATTTGCAGAGCATGCAAGTGTGAGGCCCTGGGTCCAACCTCCAGTACCAAAGGGGAAAAAAAAAAAAAAGAACTTTGCATCCCACAGATTTTGGTATGCTGTGGTTTCATTTTCATTTGATTCTAGGAATTTAAAAAATTCTCCCCCACCCAGATTTCTTCAATGAGTCACTGATCATTCAGTGGTATATTATTAAATCTCCATATGCATGTATATTCTCTATAGTTCCTCTTGCTGTTGTCTTATGTTTTTATGCCATTGTAGCCAGGATTTAGCTCAGTTGGTAGAGCGCTGCGCTGCAGTCTCTGAGGTCCCAAGTTCAATTCCCAGCACTACAAAAATGGGAGAAGGGCCTGGCAATCCACTCCCAAGGCAATCCCAAAATGGTCAGCCATTGAAAACCCTATGAGGGTCACTATGAGTCGGATATTGACTCGATGGCACCTAACCTAGCCAGGTAGAATATAGGAAGTTATTTCAATTTTCTTGTATTTGTTAATACTTGCTTATGTCTTAAAATATGATCTATTTTGGAGGCATTTCCATGGGCTGCTGAGAAGAACATGTGTTCTGTGGCTTTTGGGTGGAATATTCTGCAGTTACCTGTTAAGTCTATTTGATCTATAGTGTCATTGTGTCATTTAATTCTGATATATCTTGGTTGACTTTTTGTCTTGATGATCTGCCTGTTGGTGAGAGTAGGGTTTTGAAGTCACCCACTATTATTGTGTTGAGGTCTAACTGTGCTTTTATGTCCAGTAGTGTTTGTTTTATGAAATTGGGTGTGCTGACATTTGGTGCATGTATGTTTATAATTATTATATCCTCTTGATGGATTGTCCCTTTGTCAATATGAAGTGCTCTTCTTTGTCTCTTCTGACTAATTTTGTTTGAAGTTCACTTTTTTTGGATATGAGTATAGAGATTCTTGCTTGCTTTTGAGTTTCATTTACTTAGAAAATCTTTTTCTATCCTTTCACCTGAAGGTTGCGCTTGTGTTTTCCAGTGAGGTATGTTTCTTGGAAGCAACAAATAGTTGAGTCCTGTTTTTTAATTCATTCTGCTATCCTGTGTCTTTTTATTGGGGAATTTCGACCACTAATGTTCAGAGTTACTATTGTGAGGTATGCATTAATTTCTGTCACTTTGTTGTTTTTGTAATGTTTGATACTTTCCTAATCTTCATTTATTTATCAACTCTTCTAGTGAGATTTATTATTTCTTGTATCTTCATGGTTGTGTTTATCTTTTTCTTCAGTGTAGAATTCCTTGTATCTTCTGTAATGCTGGCTTAGTGTCATAAATTCTTTTAGTTTGTGTTTATGATAGAAGTTTTTATTTATCTTTCAAATATGAATGATAGCTTTGCTGGATACAGTAATCTATGTTGGCAGTTATTTTCTTTCATGGATGGAAATAGTTCATTCCATGAGCTCCTGGCTTTTAGAATTTCTTTTGGGAAATTTGCTTTTATTCTGATGGATTTTCCTTTATATGTGACTTGTTGCTTTTCTCTTGCAGCTTTCGATATTCTTTCTTTGTTCTGTATACTAGAGGTTTTAACTATAATATAACATGGGGAGGTTTTTTCCTGGTCTTATCTACTTGGGGTTCTAAATGCCTCCTAAACCAAAAGCTCATTTCCCCCCAAACTAAGCAAAGCCTGTTTTAAGCTCATTGTTCTTTAAGTTTCCTGTTTGGTAGCATATATTTTACCTATAATTACTGATTTAATCTTCTCTCCCCCATTAGTTTATGTGCCCCAGGAGGGCAGGTGCTACATCTGTCTTGCTTATCGCTCTATCTCCAGTACAGTAGGTGCTTATTAAATATTTGTGGAAAGTCTAAATGTTGTATGTCCTTGACACCTGTCCTCTACATATTTTAGGGAATATTCCTAATTTTTTTTCCTAAGGGTTACTAAACACAGCCTCATGGGAAGGAGGAATGAGGGAATAGGAAATGGTGCATTCAGAGTCCCATCTGGGCTAGGCACTGGGTGCATAACTTTTACAGAGAACTTCGTTGGATCTCCTAGAAGCCTAATTGCCTGGTGGGGCTAGAGAAGGAGACAGAGTCAGGAAATGGGCTAGGGGGTGATAATGATACTCTGATATATTCAGAGACTTTCCAGGTTAGCTGGTAATTCAGAATCTAGAGGGCCTGATGTCACCAAAACCAGTGTGGGGAAAGCATGGCTCTGTGTTGACAATGGCTTGAGCACAGAATGCTATCTGGAGACATCAGGAGCATGGGTAGCCAGTCCAGAACACAGGCCAGGAATCTGGCAGCAAAACCTTGGTCCTTATATTCAGCACATAGAAGAATTTATACCTGAGACAGAAGTTACAGTAGAGAGTATAGATTTATTAAAGATAGCACACCATTAAGGAATAATTAAGGGAAAAACTGAGGCACCTGGAGAAGCTTAGATAAACCTGGAAAGGAAATTGGAAAATCTGCATTCCCTGGGTGAATCGGCATAAGGAGGTTTCTGTTCCCTAGGGGAAGGTAAGTGAAGCCAGAGAACAAGAGAGGTAAACAGGCTTTTAGAAGGAAAAGTGCTTTAGATAGACAGAAAAGGTGGTGGGCCTGAAAGAAGAGAGAGGCGTGCACATGGTTGCTGGAGAGAAAAGAGCTAGAAGATGGAGAGAGAAAGAGAGGAATGGAATAAGAGAGAGTTTGTGGGAGAAGAGAGAGTGGGCACATGTTCCCTCTGTTTTTACCTAAACCAAATCATGCCCAGTATGGTAGCAGCCCTGAGCCCCCAGCTCTGAGCACCAAGTGTGACATGGGCCTAGGGTGTTTGTTATGTAAATGGCTCAAGGGCTTGGATAAGGTGTGGGACCCATTAGAAAATGTCCTTCCAGTGTCCTCAGAAACACACATGGCTTCATTCATCGTGGCTGAATGGCAGGAGCCATTTTTAACCCCCTTTCCTCCATATTGTCTGCTAATGCCTAAATTAACCTGCTTATTGGGGGCACATCTCATGGGTTAAATCTACTGGTGGATCTGCTGTATGGCAAGTGCTCATCAAATCAGTCACCAGTGGCTTCTAGCCATTCACTGCTGGACATTCAGTTGCTGTCCAATATAACAACCCTCCCAGAAGCTGAGCTGTGTCTTATTCTTCCCTCTTTAGCTGTGTGATCTTGAGTGAATACAAATCCTCTCTGGGACATAAGAGTACTCAGCTAATAGACATTCTGTGAGGATTCAGGGTCTTAAAATAAGCAAAATGCTTAGATAATGATGTTAGAAACTAATGTTTATTGAGTACAAATATGCCAGGATTTATTCTCTCTTTTTTTTAATGTCTCCAACCGTATCTGGCATTGAGTAGGTAAAGGAGTTGCTGTAACCAAGTTCTACTGACTAGGTGGCTTAAACAATAGAAAGTTGTTTCCTCCCAGTTCTGGAGGCAAGAAGTCCAAGATCAAGATGTTGTAGGACTGGTTTCTTCTGAGGCCTCTCCCTTTGGTTTATAGACAAGTGGTATTATCCCTGTGTCTTCACATTGTCTGTTTGTAAATTCCCCCTTTTTATAAGGACACCAATCATATTGGACTACTTGTTATTGTTGTTAGATGTTGTAGAGCAGGTCTGGCTCATAGTGACCATATCTACCACAGATGAAACACTCCCCATACTGTGCCATGTCTGGCATTATGTAAGTGATTCTCTGCTATTCATAACATTTTTCAATTGCTAATTGTTTTATGGGAGTGGGTTGCCTGGTTCTTCTCCCAAGCCTACAGCATCTGGAATTCCCAGGCGGTCTCCCATCCAAGTACTAACCAGGCCTGACCCTGCTTACCTTCTGAGATCTGGTGGGATCTGATGCCAGGGTGGTACACTGTAGGCCTATTGGGCTATGACCCACCCTAATGACTTCATTGTAATTTAATTACCTCTGTAAAGACCTTGCCTCTAAGTAGAGTCACATTCTGAGGTCCTGAGTATTAGGACTTCAACACATAAGTATTGTGTGTGGGAGGGAGGAGAGAATTCAGCCTCTCACAGTAATGAATAGAGTTACTGAGTGACTGAATGGGGGTGGGGGAAGGTGAGGTGATTCAAAGCACAGGCTCTGGATTAGGCCCAGGGTAGAGCCCTGTTCTGCCTCCTACAACTGTGGAAACGTTTCCAAATTGGTTGAACCTGGGGTCAGCACATTCTTTTTCCTTTACCAAGTCAGAAAATAAGTATTTGTAGCATTTGGGGTCATATATTCTCTGTGTCCTCACCTCTGCTCTTGTAGTGCAAAAGCAGTCACTGATAACATGTAATGAATAAGCATGGCTATGTTCTCCTAAAACTTTATTTACACAAACAGGCCATGGCTGGTTTGTTGATGCCTTTGCCTCTGAGCTTTAGTTTCCTTATCCACAAATGGAGATGATAATCCTTTCCTATGTAGGTTGTCATCAGGAATAAATACCATTAATGAGGCTTTGTTGTTGTTGTTAGGTGCCGTCGAGTCGGTATCCGACTCATAGCGACACTCATAGGGTTTTCAATGGCTGTTTCGGGATTGCCTTGGGAGTGGATTGCCAGGCCCTTCTCCCATTTTTGTGGTGTTGGGAATTGAACTCGGGACCTCAGAGACTACAGCTCAGTGCTCTACCAACTAAGCTAAATCCCAGCCCGTTTAATGACGCTTAGCAATATTTTATTTATCTCTTCATTTGTGCCAGGCACTGGGCTATTGTCATTGTTATTATTTTGTTGTAGCATGATAAGTGAAACATCCTGGTACAAGAGTCCTCAGTTAGGAACAAGGAGATTTGTGTCTGTGATAAGTGTTTCTCACTCTTTATGTGGTCAGGGGCAATTGGTTTATTTCCATTCTGAACTTAGTTTCTTTATCTAAAAGATATAATGATGGACTTGGAGTCAAGAAAACAGGTAGGAAGATACTGGACAGAGATATAGGTCCAGTCTCCTTGGCCCCTATAGTCTGCAAGGAAGGGAAAGGAAGTCACTCAGTTATTGACGTGAGGTGAGTATGGGGAGAACTCTATCCAGGCTGCTGGCTGGCTCCTGATTGATTAAATTGCTTCCTGTGGCCACCCCTTTCTCCTGATACCTTGTACTCTCTTCCTGGCCATCTTCCTTCCTCAGCCTCTCCAATGCATGACTGTGGCAGAACCCACCCCTGTGCATCCATTTCTTTTTATGTAATTGGGAAAAGTGTTTCCTAATTTGCAGACAGGTGTTAAATGACGTGCTGTCTGTAAATTATCCAGCTCAGTTTCCATACTTAACAATCACTGGTATTTACCAGACTCCTATTATCATGGGTAGATGTAGCTGACTAGGGAGCATGGCCAGACCAGCTGAGCTCCTGGCACCCCGGTGTGCTTATGGGGAAAAGTGGCTGTTGAGGAGGAAATGTTATTCACAGGAGTTGGAAACGAAGGGAGGGCGAAAGAGTGTGGGAAGGAGAAGTTGATCAAAACCATACTGTATTTCTAGTCCCAGTCCAAACCCAAGGTTTAGTTCCTGATCTCCTGAAAGAGGGGTCCAATGCAGAGGCTAGAAATATGACTTCCCCAAAGTCCGTTGTGAGATTTGGGGTCTGAGTAGGGCTTCCTTGGAGCCCTAGAAATATGACTTCCCCAAAGTCCTTTGTGAGATTTGGGGTCTGAGTAGGGCTTCCTTGGAGCCCAGCAGGTCAGGTGAGATAGAAGTTTGGGGGAGAGGTCATGCGTGGAACATGAACGTCTGCACATAGAGCCATGGTGAGCTATACACTTTGTAGTTCTGGGAGTTCTGGGAAGGAAGTGCCATTGTCACTGGTGGGAGTAGTGATGAGGAGCCTCTGCTGAAGGCTGGCAAGTGACAAATAGCATAAGACCTAGTGTTTGAGAGTCTCAGAGAAACCCAGATGGGACTCTGAGGAAGGCCAAGTCCTCTCATCAACATTGAGGACTCTGAATCAGTAACAGCTGAATTATTAATGTGATCTCATTTATACTGACAGCCTACTGGTACCTAGTGAAGGTTTTTAGTTGAGGGTCCCAGAGAATGTAGTAATAGCATTGTAGTATGTTGTTAGTGCTTTTTCTTTTTTTTTCCCCCTAGGGATTGAACCCAGTGCATGTTAGAGGCAAGAACTCTACCACTGAGCTATATCCCCAGCATAATAGTATCAGTCTTGAGTCCAGAATGATCAAGGGTGGGAGGTGGCATGCAAACCAGCTGCAGGGGCCTTGGGACAAACCAGCATCTGGCAATTCAGTAAGCTGCCAGAAAGATCTTGCACTAGATTTTTCCAGTAGGCTAGTCTGGGGTGGAGAGAGGAGAGGTCAAGGACATGAAGAGGGCCTTCAGGTCCCCTGGAATGGGGCATTAAGAATCTTGGGCTCCACATGATGGGCACTGGTCTATAAGCAAAGACTGGGCAAAGTTTCTGGGCATGTCAGACTGTGGCCTGGTAACTAATATTTGATGAGAAGCATGATAGCATGGCTGGAAGCACTGTGGTCTAGTGGCTAAATGCATAGACTTGAACCAGACTACCACAGATAAATCACAGATCTCCCACTTCCCAATTCTGTAACCCTAGGCAAATTTCAAGCTTGTCTGGGAATTTAGAACTATGTTAAGTAGGCATAGCAAAAGTGTCAGCTTTTACCATGTACCAGGATTTATTCGTGCAGGGTAGGGAGAGTCTGATCCTACTCTTGGGCCTTCAGTGGATCCACCTATAAGTGGATGGAGGCAGAAGAGGGTCAGGAAATCAGGTCATAGGTAACAAAGTCTGGTCTTTCAACAGTTTTATAGTAAATAAATAAATAACATCAAAAGATTTTGCAAATATTCTTCATTGAGAAAGGAATATATACACACTGCGAATATTCAAACAGCATGGAAAGGTATAGAGTAAAACTTCCATTCCCATTTGAACTTTCTGTAGTCTTTCTTTGATCACTTTCCTGAAATAGTCTGTTCATAAACTGAAGTGACCTCTGACGCTTGGGGTGTGTTGCAAGACCCCTGGTGGATGCCTGAGACCATGGATGGTACTGAATCTGATATAAACTGTTTTTCCTATATATACACACCTATGATAAAGTTTAACTTATGAATTAGACACAGTAAGGTTAATAGTAATAACTAAAAATAGAATAATTGCAATTGTATGCTATAATAAAAATCATGTGAATGTGGCCTTTCTCAAAATATCTTGTACTATATTGTTGTTAGGTGCTATCAAGTCAGTATCTGACTCATAGTGACCCTACATACAACAGGGGAAACACTATTGTCAGTGCTTCTCTGCTGTTCATAGGGTTTTCAATGGCAGATTGATTTTTGGGAGTGGGTTACCGGGTCCTTCTCCCATCTTGTACTGTACTCATCCTTTTTTAATATTTTTAGACCACCATTGACTGTGGGAAAGAGTATCACAGATCAGGGGGGCTACTGAACAGGTACATACGTGCATGTGGGTGTTTGAAATTTACATACTATTGTTGTTGTTAGGTACTGTCAAGTCAGTGTCTGACTCATAGCCGGGTCCTTCTCCCAAGCCTATAGCACCTGGTATTTCTAGGCCATCTCCCATCCAACTACTAACCAGGCCTGACCCTGCTAAGCTTCCAAGATCTGATGGATGGGAAGCCACAGTGCTATGGCTGAAGACTACATGCTATTACATACCTCAAATCTGTTTAGCTAATTTTATTGAATTCTTATGATCTACCAAGCACAATGCTAGCACTTTTACAATGTTGTCTCATTTAGTCCTGTAATAACCTTGTATGGTATCTGCTTCTTTGACTATTATCCAAGTCAAAGGGAATGGAGGCTTGCTGGAGGAAGCTACACAGTCTATGGGCGCAAGTCTGAAGACAACAGAAGCTGAGAGCCATGTCAGGTCTGCCTGACTTCAAAGTAGGTATATTCTCCACTACTTCATGTTGCCTCCTATAAACTCCTGGGGGAAATTCAGTAGACTTCCTAATTCAGCTTCAGAAAGTCTATTGTGGGCTTTTGTGTTAGTCAGCTTTCCATTACTGTAAGAAAATACATGAGATAAATTTAAAAAGAGGAAAGGCTTATTTTTGGCTAACAGTTTTGGAAATTTCCATGCATAGTTGGTTGGCATGTTGTATTTGAGCTTGTGGCAAGGCAGGTAATAGTAGGGAATGCATGGTGGAATAAGCCCTCACCCATGATCAGAGGCTAAAAAGAGGAAGAGGAAGGTGCTGGGTTCTAGTATCCCTTCAAGAGCACATCCCCAATGACCTGAGGACCTTCTGTTAGGCCTCACCTTTTAAAGGTTCCACTGCCTCCCAATAGAGCTACAGGCTGGGGACCAAGCCTTCAACATACAGGCCTTTGGGGGACACTTATACAAATTTTGTTGTTACAGAATGAAACACTCCCTGCCACTATGCCATGTCTGGCACTATTGTCAGTGCTTCTCTGTTATTCATAGGGTTTTCTATGGCTGATTATTTTGGGGATTGTTTCAGGAATGGGCTGCTAGGTCCTACTCCCACTTTTTTGTGGTACTGAGGATTGAGCACAGAGCTTCACAACACGCAGAGCAAGCACTCTAACATCTGAGCTAAATCCTAGCCCCATATAAACCTTAGCAACTCTCAATGCTGAAAGATGTGATTAGAGACTCAAGAGAAAATCTAGAACAGTTTTTATGAGGTGTGAACAAAATATACAATGAATATTTAAAGAAAAAATATTATAGTAAAAGACACATTGCCATTAATCCCCTTCAATATTCTCCCCTTCTATTTAAATACAATTATTCCATCATTCTTACCACTTTTTGAAGTAGTTCTGAAGTCCTCTATCATGAGTAATAAATTTTTTTATTTATCTATTCATTGTCTTTTGATCATACCACATATATTGAAGTTCATGTCTCATTCATATACCCAGGGACCACTTACTAATCATCTCCTGCAGAAATTGTGATGATTTCCACTAGGCATGACTAGATTTGTTCCCTAGGTCCAACTAACCTAAGCTGAATGTGTGTATGTGTGTTGCATGTGTGACTGTGAATGTGTATATGTGTTGTATGTGTGTGTGTAGGGTGTGTGTGTGTTGGACCCTACTTTTGGATCATACTACATATATTGGCACTTATGGCTTATTCATATACCCAGT
The DNA here is from genome assembly GCA_007922755.1 of Pedetes capensis. Classification (NCBI taxonomy): domain Eukaryota; kingdom Metazoa; phylum Chordata; class Mammalia; order Rodentia; family Pedetidae; genus Pedetes; species Pedetes capensis. The sequence goes on from VMDO01004533.1 coordinate 92,366, forward strand.
GCCCACTTACTAATCATCTCCTGCAGAAGTTGGGTTGGCCTGAGAACAAAAGGGCCTAAGAACAGCCATCTTGTGGGTTTGCTATTGGTGAAGACTAAGGGAGACAGTGCCTGCAGCTGTAGCCCTGTGGCATCCGATCCCGTCAGATCTCGGAAGCTAAGCAGGGTCAGGCCTGGCTAGTACCTGGATGGGAGACCTCCTGGGAACACCAGAAGCTGTAGGCTTGGGAGAAGGACCTGGCAACCCCCTCCCAAAAATCAATCTGCCATTGAAAACCCTATGAACGGCAGAG
>VMDO01004533.1:92757-118542 GCA_007922755.1 Pedetes capensis
TTTTTTGCGTTACTGGGGGTTGAATCCAGGGTCTCGCACTTGCATGCTTTGCAAGTGCTGTTGCACTGAGCTGCACCCCCAGCCCATTTTTTAGTTTTTGAGATAGGGTCTTACTAAATTACACAGACAGCCTCTGGTCTCAAACTTGCCACACTCCTGCCTCTGCCTCCCAAGTGGCTGGGATTGCAGGCATGCACCACTGTGCCCAGATCACTGATTTTTTTTTTTTTTTAATAAAGAGTTAAAGTAAGTCATGTCTAAGAGAAAGGTGTCACTTCTTGTTAAAGCTCTAGCACAGATTAATAATAATCGTTCAGTTGCTGTGAGGACAGAAGTTCCTAGTACATGCTTGTTCTTTAGCTGGGGGATAGTCATAACACTGATTACATAATCATTCATGTCCTGGGCTCAAGAAGTTGCAGGGTGGCTATAGTGTCCTAAACTCTTGATGCACAGAAAATTAGAAGATGTAATTGATTTTTTGTATTTAAAGAGGGCACCAGCACATTATGGAGGAAATGTGTCATAGAAATTAAGGGCATAGTCTTTGGAGCTAGACAATCTAGGTCTAAGTTCTAGTTGTATTTGCTGGCAATAAAACCTCAGGGAAGTTACTTGTATCTCTTTGAACTTCAGTTTTCTTACCTGTAGAATGGAGGTATAAAAATAGCACCAACTTCATAGGAGTGTTATAAGAATTAAAGCAAAAATACATGTAAAAAAGTCTAAAATAGCATCTCTTTTAAGTACTCAGTAAGTGTTAACTAGTATTATTATGTGGGACAGAATAGAACAATCCCATTCATTTAATAGATAAAACAGGAGAGTTCAATGAAGTTTTGTATTTGCCAAAGTCAGCCTTGGGCTGTGTTTTTCCCATTAGCTAGGTTTGCATATTCATTCCGTGTAGCAATTGGTTCCTCTCTAGAAAATTTGGCACATAGTTGGTGCAAAATACATTGCACTTGTCACATCAGCATTATTAATATCATCCTCAGGAGTGTAATATCTGTCAAATTTGAGAAGTTCCTTACTTATTTTGATGATCTGACATTGTTAGCAGGGGATACTTGCATTTTCTTGTCTAGCAGAGCCTTTCAAGTTTGCTTGTAAATCAAGAGAAAATCAGACCTAGACCTTCTTAAGATGTAGGAGCTAAAAATGAGGTTTTTTTTCCCCTCTGTTGATTGCTTGCTTATTCACCAAGTAACTATAAATGTATTTTGGTTATTTCTAAAAGTCAAATCTCTTTAAAAGTCAAACTGACAAAGATTAGTGACTATGAACAAGCTTCCAAAAATTTGCTGGCTAATAAATATATGATATAACTTAACCATATTAAAGCTTCCTGAATGTAAATTAAAATGACCAGATCATATTTTCTGTTTTTAAATTAGTCAACATTGGGAAATTGACTCAGTGCTAACAAGGAGATGAAAAGATGGGCATTTCCGTAGGGTCAAGTTATATCTGATTTTGTAAAGTAAAAATTGCATGTTCCCAATATGACCCTTGAATTGACCATTAAGCACAGTACATGTGATTTGTCTTTTATAATTCCCAATATTAGTCATTTTTAACATATTTTTATTTTGAAAATTTACATCAAACAGAGAAATAAATTATGTGTGGAAAAATCTCTCTGTAGCCCTTACCCAGCTTCAGTAACCATCAACAGTTGCTGCATTTGTTTCATCTATCAACTAGCCTCTTTGTTACTGGACCCAAGTCCATCTACTTACTACTCAAAAGCCAATACCTGAAAGACAAGAATTGGTGGGAAATAAAGCAGACTTATTTACGGGCCAGTATCCTGAAAACATGAGGGGAGGGTGTTTATCATTCCCTGAAAAACAATCATCTTGGAGAACTCAGGTACATGAAAAGGCTTTTACAGGGAAGGGAAGAAGGTTCAGTGGGACAAAGGGAAGGAAGGCTACATGCTGAGCCTTTGTCATCCAAGGTGTGTTTCTCCTTTTTTATCCTCTAGTGAGGATAAAATTGACTTCCTGGAGGTAGTTCCTATAATTCTTTCTTTTTTTTCTTTTTTCTTTTTTCTTTTTTCTTTTTCCTGGAGTCAGGGTCTTTCTATGTAGCAGGGCTTGAGTTCACTACATAGCCCAGGCTATCCTTGAAGTTGTGATCCTCCTGTGCTGATATTATAGGCATGTACCATTATGCCCAGCTAGCTCCTAAAATTCTTTAAACATCCATATGAGTTTTCTACAAGTTCAACCTTATAGCTCTGTATTGGTTGATGGACAGGACTTGAGAAAGGAGGAGGCTACACAGTCTGATGTTATCTGAGGGTCACCAGATGTTCTGGGTTTTCTAAATCCAAAGAAAGGTTGTTGTTGTTGTTGTTGTTGTTGTTAGATATTGTTCAAGTTGAGTATGACTAATAATGACCCTATATACAACAGAATAAAACACTACCATACACTGTGCCATGCACACAGTCTTTTCAGTTTTTAGCCCATTGTTGCAGACACTGTGTTTCTTCTCATTTTGAGTCATGCCACATCAGTAAATGGAGGTCTCAGGAGCTTTATGCCATTCCCATTATTAAAGTCAACTCTACTTTGAGGAGGCAACTCTTCCCTAGTTGTTTCTTGAATACCTTCCAGCCTAGAGGACTCATTTTCTGGCACTCTGTTTGATAGTGCTTCTCTGCTATTTGTGGAGGCTTCAAGGGCTAATTGTTTCAGTAGTGGGCTGCCAGGTCCTTCTCCCTAGTCTGTCTTAGTCTGGAAGCTCAGCTGAAACCTGTCCACCATGGGTGGCCCTGATGGTATCTGTAATACAGGTGGCATAGCTTTCAGCATCACAGCAACTCACAAGCCCTCACAGCACAGCAAGCTGACAGACATGTGGGGGAAAGAAAGATTATTTGGCAGTTAATATTTTAGTCATTTAGGTTCACTTTTTCTTTAGAATTGAGAATGCCAGGTAAAGAGAGGGGGAGTCAAAGGACAGATCACAAAGGAGCAGCCACTAATATATCCTCACCTTTTTATTTGTTGAAATATTTTAAAGCAAATTATAGATATCATGTCATTATACCATAAATGTTTGTTTGTTTATAGGCTTTTTATTTTATATACTAATTTTTAAGTTAGTGTACAAATTAATGGGTTTCATTATGACATTTCTATATATACTTTTCATTTTACATTGCTCATGTTCAGCATCCATTACTCTCTCATTTCCCTTCTCCCTAGCTCACCCCTTCCTCTCCACCAATGGTCCCTTTCCTGCTTTCATGTCATATACAGAGGCTGCCAAAAAATGTATACCCACTTTGGGATGAAAACTTTTCATTTTGCTGTTTTAAGAATGCATTGTATACTTATTCTGATGTTCTAGTAGAAATATAATCCAGGATGTCATACCACTCTTCAATTAAACTTTGAAAAGTAATACATAGATTGTTGTTTTTAGGTACCATACAGTCAGTGTCCAACTCATAGCGACCCTACGAATAACAGACAAAACACTATTGTCAATGCTTCTCTGCTATTCATAGGGTTTTCAATGGTGGATTGTGTTTTGGGAGTAGGTTGCTAGGTCCTTTCCCCAAGCCTACCGCACCTGGTGCTCCCAGGTGGTCTCCCATCCAAGTACTAACCAGGCCCCACCCTGCTTATCTTCTGAGATCTGAGGGGGCCAACACATAGATAAGTTCTTTAAAAATGTGTATATATTGTTTGGCACCCCTCCCCACTCTTTTTGCCTTTGGTGTCTTTTTACAGTTTATTTGTTGAGATTAAGTTTCCAATAAGACCCACACCATTCATACTAATTTCTTATGTTTTACAGAAAGTTGAGAAGCTCTAAGCCAGACTAGAAAAAGAAAGGAAGGGATAATTATAATTATAACTAATCATAATGGCTTAATGGAGGCAATGTTTTGAAAACTATTAATGTTTTTCTACTTTACTTTCTTCCTTTCTTGACCTTTGCTCTAGGTGGTTTGAGGTATCTGTCATCCTGTAGAAAACCAGGATTTATAATAGAAAGGATGCAAAAAGAAAGAACGAATTAATATTTCTCTTTTGTTGTGCAAAATAGAATTATTCAGTAAACAAACAACCCATCTCCAAATAGTACCAACAACAAAAACCTTGCAAACTAGTTGTTGTCTTCAAAGACAATTTTTAAATTCTTTTAATTTGCTCCTTTTGCATTTCAACAATGCAGCCTGATTAAACCAGTATGTGTAATGATAAACCTGTAACTTTGTAGTGATACAGAAAAACTCTTGTTTTCCATTAAACCATCTCTAAGAAGCAGAGTGAAAGGTGGAAGGCATGATGCAGGGGAAATCTGCCATTTTAGGCCCTCTGAGATAAGCATGGGGGTGTGGAGAGGGAGAGGGGAAGGGAGAGAAGGGAAGGGAGAGCAGAAGAGAGAAGCACTTTATGTGTTCTTCTAGCTTTGGCTCAGAAAGTAGGGAAGAATATTGGATAAGTTGGGATATCACTAAGGGTAGATTTGTCCTTCCCATTTGAGACTCCGCAGAGTAGATTGTTATTTTGGGGTGTGACCACATCCACATTGGCAGTGTGTGTGGTATGGCTGGGCAGAGAGAAACCTAGAGGGTTAGCTCTCTCCAGTCACCCTTATTTCCAGTGAAACACAGATAAGCCCAGAAGGTGGTGGGAGTTTGGCAGGGAAACATAATCAATGGGAATCACCTTGACTGGGCACAGGTACCCTGTAGCAAGTGCTGCACAGTGGACTACCTAGGAGGTAGTCCCACTCAACAGAGGAGTCCTCAAAGAGCCAGGAGAGGCAGGCTGCTGGGTTCTGACCAGGAGGGGTAAGCCTGGGCTGCATGCTACTCTTGTACGGAGACTTACCTTGGTTGTGGATCCCGTTAGGACAAGCAGCATCCAGGTGGCTCAGGGATCCCCACTCAACATTGGCTAGAAGAGAAGAGTGACCAGAGGAATATGGCTCTTCACCTGCCACGATGTCATTAAGCTCTACCTCTCTCCTCCTCAAGCCAGATGTCATCCCGGAGAGGAGCCAGGAAGGGAGCCAGAAGACTGATATGTCTGAGAGACTAAGCCTTTGTTTACCCCTAGAGAGTAAACATTCTTTGAAGGTACCATTTAAATGATAGTGTTATACTAAGGTTCAAACCTGATTAGCAGTTGAGGTAATCAGATTGTCCTTTTGAATATTTCTGAAACTCAAGTCCATTCTTAGAGGACAAATATTAGCCATTACTGAGAGGCTTCTAAAAATATTCTAACTGATAAATATATGATAAAAACCCTTAAGCTTATCAATTATCTACACTAATGCAGACTAAGGCAATGGTCTCTTACTTCTTTAAAATTTAGCATAGGAAAAATACAGAACACCATTAGTAGGAGTAAAAATATAGGCAAAACAAAAGGGCCACTTGTACTTAGTCAATCTGAATTTTGATAGATGTGAAATGTTGCCATGCTGGTAGGACCAGGAAGCACAATTAGCAAGAAAGGTGAGGAAATGTGGAAGTATAAAGTGGAGGAGAGAAGAAGGACTACGTCTTTCTTCTACCTATTCTGGCAACGAATGCTTCTTGCTTTTGGCAGGCCCCCAGCTATGGGAATGAAGATTAGAGCTCTGATCATTCCCTGGGATGTTTAATGATTGAATTGAGACTATATTTGTGATTTTAAAAAGCATATAAGGCTATTTTTTTCTTAAATCATATAAGCCTGAGTTCATAAGGACTGTCATAGTTTTCATCTAGAGATATTGGAGGAGTTTTCCCTATTGAGTAGATTTTAAAGGCTGTGAGGAGTAAAGGCACACCTCCTGTGAGTGCAATTTATTCACCACAGAAGTATATAGAGAGCAATATAGAGCAATTCTTAGGTAATATTAGCTGAAAGGCAACACACAGATTTAATAATAAGATCCAACTATATGTGTGTGAAACCACACCCATGTGCAGGCATGGGGGGGGGAGAGAGAGAGAGAGAGAGGAAAAAGGAAAATGGTCAGTGTTTATTCTTTAGTGAGAAGGAAGGCATGAAGATAGTTATGTCTTCTGACACCCATATGCATGTTCACTGACTGCCCTGTGGTCTGGTGGCTTCCATCTCAGTAACATGAAACTATTGGAGAAGTGTTAGCATATGTGTCTCTAATTAGACAGTAAACCACTTGAGTAAGGAAATTATGTGTTTATTTAAGTTTCTCTCCCCAAGGCCCAGAACAATGCCTGGGGTATAGTCAGTGTAAGATAAAGTCAAATACCTATTGAAGAAATGAGGATAGTGTTAAAGCAAAAGATGAATGAAGGAGGCTGAGGTCCGATGCTGTGTCTGAGTCTCCTGAATGTTGTTTCTCTCCTCTCTTCTCTAGTCCTTGAGTGTTTTGCTGACCCTTCCAAAATGTCCCTGCCTGGCATTAGTTATTGGCATGTTCATGTTAATTATTTGTAAATGATTACAAGATTGGATCCATATAATGTGAAGAATAATTTGTTGTTAGGTGTTAGGTTGTTGTTAGATTGTTGTTAGGTGCCATCGAGTCAGTATCCAACTCATAGAGACCCACTGTACAACAGGGGAAACACTATTGTCAGTGCTTCTCGGTGTTCATAGGGTTTTCAATGGCAGATTGATTTTTGGGAGGGGGTTGCCAGGTCCTTCTCCCATTCTCCCAGAAGCCTACAGCTTCTGGTGTTCCCAGGTGGTCTCCTATCCAGGTACTAACCAGGCTCGATCCTGCTTAGCTTCTGAGATCTGTTGGGATTGGATGCCACAGGGCTACAGCTGCAGACTAAACACATGAAAATACATCCAACATCATTAGGCACTTGTTGTTGCTGTTAGGTGCCATCGAGTCGTGTTCGACTCATAGTCGACTCATAGTGATCCTAGTAGGGTTTTCAATGGCAGATTGTCTCAGGATTGCCTTGGGAGTGGGTCACCATGTCCTTCTCCCATTTTTGCGGTGCTGGGAATCTAACTCGGGACCTCAGACTGCAGAGCAGTACTCTACCAACTGAGCTAAATCCCAGCCCCGAAGAATAATAGCTACTATTTATTGGGCCCTTCCAATGTGGTGGCAGGTGCCAGCCAGTGCTGTATATCTGGGTCTTGTTATTGGGTAGATTCTGACAGAGGAGATCTGGGTGGGCCTGAGTTGCTGCATTTCTAAAAGGTAATACTTACACTGCTGGTCTCAGGACACGTTTGGAATAACAAAGTGCAAAGGACTTTAACTCATTTTATTCTTAAACTAATCCAGTAAGGCAGATTGTATTCCTCATTGCATTTTGTGATAAGACAACTGAGGATCAGAGCAGGTGAGTGAGGGTCCCACATCTATCAGTAGCCAACAGTAGACTTGGCATTTGGACTCTATGCTGCCTAACTTCACAGCGTGGGGCATTCCCAAAGTGCCAAAACTTATCATGGCGTTTCTTTTAGGAGTGATTCTTACTCTCCCACTCAGGGGACCCTAGAAAGAAAGGGGAGAGAAAATCATTTGCATGTCTAAAAATAAGCCTTGGGCCAAGCTTTGGCTGTGTAGGAGGCCGAGGGCCTGTGAGGGATTACTGTCCATCTGTGAGAGTGAGTGCTTCCTTTTCCGGAGCATGCTGGCTGGCTCCTCTCAAGGCCCCGGGCCTGTGCGAGGGGCTTTCAGATCCAGCTGGGGAAGGGCCTGGCCCACTGCACTCTGCTCAGTGGGATAGCACCGGAATGGAAGCATTAGCCTTAATGGGAAAAGCCTGTTTTCAGGGGGAGTGGAGACAATAACTCACATTTCAAGTACTAGCAGGGTCATTAGCTCATCTGGACAATGCTCCTGCAAGGCAGGAGATGCTGCCTTCACTGTGCAGAAGAGAAAACTGAGGGTCAGGTTGGCTCTCAGACCTGGTCTTTTGGTTCTTCCAAATCTGGCGTGACACTGCACTGAGTTCTTTGGGGTTCACAAGAGGAAGGTCTGGGGAACATCTGAACATGCTTCTCTTTGAGGGAGGGAAATCTGGGAGAAATGTTCCTGGGTCCAAATCCTGCTACTTGGGAGCTGCACAGCTGAGAGCAAATCACTGGGCTTTCTCTATAAAGTATCTAGACAGTGGCTGTAGTAGTCACATAGACAGTGGAGCCTCATTAATTATGGATTTTGGTAAATTTGGTAAATTTGACTACTCACTAGAATTTATTTGTAACCCCCAAGTCAATACTTGTGATGCTTTTTATTTTATCATTTTTTCTTTTTATCCCCTGTGGTGCTGGGGCTGGAACCCAAGGCCTTTGTGCATGCTAGGCAGGCACTCTACCACTGTGACTTTACAGATGATAACTACTGCAAATAACAAGAGCTAACTGTGTATATTTCAGGGACACACTGAACACTAGCTCCTTTCTCCTGTACCTCCACTCATTGACCTTCTTGGGAGGATCCTGCTGGTGAGCCCTAGGGACTGTGGGAATAGTAAGTATATGATCAAGTGCATCCATGTGGATTTTTCCTCTCTGAGACTTTGGGTAATCTTCATGCTTCTTTTTTCCATGTCCCTAAAGGAGCAGAGTGGTGGTCCTTGGAAGCAAGGATGCCAAACTGCATCTTATGTATTTTGAACATGTAGTTGGGAGGGATCAATCCCTGGAGAAGGACATCATGTTTGGGAGAGTGGCAGGTCAATGAAAAAGAGGAAAACTCAACTAGATGGATTGACACAGTGTCTGCAAGAATGGGCTTAAACATAAATAAGATTGTGTTCCTGGCACAGAATCGGGGAATGTTTTGTTCTGTTGTACATAGGGTCACTATGAGTCAGACCTTACTCGGTGGCACTTAACAACAACAACAAAGGAGCATCTCTGTTGTTTATGTCTGTAAAAGGCAATGATATGGTAGTCATGGTTTACGGTAAGGATTAGAGATGTTAATACATACAAGTGTTTAGAACAGAGCCTGATAAGCAGGGCTAGGCTGAGGTAAAGGTAGTTAAAGTACAATATTTATGGGGACATTTGCCCTGCCCTAGCATGGCTGTTTAAATTCTGTGCCCTAGGCATCTTTCTCATTTCACCATTCTCCAACCCTGCTGTCTTTATTAATGGGAGGTCTCCTCCTCTGTTAAGGAGGTCTTTTCTCTGGAAAGGATCTCAGGGCCACTATTGGCTGGCCTGGGTCTCTCTGAACCCCAGTATCACTGTGGGCATGGAATGCTCCCTCCCTGGGCTTTGGTTTCTTCATCCATCAAATGGAGATGATATCACGTTGACATCCTTAACCACACTGCCACCCATGATGGTAGTGCGAGGATCAGATGAGATAATGGGTAGGCAAGCTTTTAGAAATTGTAAAGTGTGGGACAAACAGGAGGTGCTATTACTCCTTTATAATGCCCCCTCTGGCTTTTGTCCATCAAGTGATCTCAACTTGACTTGAACCTGCTTTTGGCTTCAATCTGCACCACCTCTCAGGGAAATGAGTTCCATATGGCTGATCCCCATGGTAGGAAAGAGAATATTATTTTTTATTTATCCAAAAAAAAAAAAAAAAAAAAAAAAAACCAAAAAACCTACATTTGAAAAATCTTCACTCCTGGAGTTTTCCAAATCTGATTTTCCAGGCTTGGGCTGTTCCATGTGGACTCACCTTGGTCTTTGAAGGCACTACCATAACTGTATAGGAAGATAGAGATGAGGCATTTATTAATGACCTCTCAGAGGCCAGGCAATGTGCTAAGTGCTTTAGATCTACCCTTTGTTATCCTTACAGCAACTCTGCCAAACAGATGTGCTCTCCTCATTTTACAAGTGTGGAAATGGAGGCCAGAGAGATTAAGTAACTTGCCTGGAGTCACGCAGTCAGTGAGTGGAGAGGCCAAGACTTGAACGTGGCCCTGTCTGACTCCAAAAGAGAAGGACAGGGGAGTTGAGGGGGCAAGTGGAGGCATGTAGCTTGGTCACCATGGGTTTGAGAGTCATGTGGATGTTTCCTCCTCTTTCCTTACCTGCTGGGTGACCTTGGGCAAATTTCTTTATGTTCTCTAAATCCTCAGTTTTTTCCACCTACAGACATAATGATTATAATAATATTTTCCTGGAAAGGTCATTGTGAAATGTAAGTGAATTAATGTGTATCCAGCACTTCTCACAGTCCTTGGCTCTGGGTAAGCATTCATCATGCCTCATCACTGCCGTCAGCATGGGGATTGCTGCATTGTAGAGGACAGAGCGGGGCAGGAATGATTTTTTTCTCCTGGATGCTCTCAGCCTCCCATCCTGGTGCTGCCCAGGAGCACCGTTGCTGTTGGCTCAGCCCCTCGCCACATCTCCACCTCCCCTCCCAGACAGCTCTTGTACAGAGCTCTGTGCTTGCCTGGGGCTGACAGACCTGCCTTTCCTCTGCCACCAGAGCATGAGTCGGTTCTCCATCAGCAGCGTCTGTCATCTTCACAGCTTTCACCATGGTACACTTTGGGCCTTGGTAGGAGGGAAAAGGGCTTTGGGGCTGTGTGTGTGCGTGTGCGTGTGTGTGTGTGCGCGTGCAAATGGGGCTTTGGGCAGCTGGGTCCAGAGAGAAGTGCTAGCTTCTTGGGGCAGTGCCTGAGAGGAGGTGTCAGAGACAAACGTTCAGTGTTTCTTCCCTGTGCCAGGAAGGAGTGGTTCCCGGAGTGTTGTGTGTGGGTGTGTATGTGGGTGTGTGTATGTGTGTCAGAGAGAGAGAAGGGAGTGGGGGAGAGAGAGAAAGAAACAAGGAAAGATAGAGGGAAGGAACACGAGTAAGGATGCAGAGGGCTTTTGTAAGAGTTTGCATGTGTCAGAAGCATGTAGAGTCAATGATAAAACTCAGTATTTTTGACACAGGAAGTGATTGGATATGTTAGATATTGTGAGAATGGGTGAGGAGTCAGTGTGAATCCTGTGTAAGTATGGACAAGCAGGTGTAAGTGGATGCCTGGCTGTCTGTGTGGTGGGGTAGAAGTGACTGGGATTTCTTTTCAGCTCGCCTCTGGGATCTGGGTGGGGAAGTCCCTGTCCCAGTGGTGGGGATATAGAACAGAGCAGGGTTAGGGAGGGTAAATTCTTTTTTCTATCTGCACAGTAATGTCTGCATACAAACATTAGGTAGCACTGTACACTGGGTATGGCTTGGCCTTGTGTGACCCCTTTCCTAGAATGAGAACTAGGAAGAGAAAACAGATACGATGTTTGTACAGAGATACTGGGAACCAAGTCATTGTGGGATTGACATCGAGTGGTTATGGGGTTGTGGGACCAAGTGCTTAAGGAATTCTCAGGTTGGAAATACCCTGAGATGAACTAGAGGGAAACTACTTCCTCAGTGTCCAACAGGGTCCTGAGGTCCAAAAGGGAAAGTCACTTACCTGTGCTCATATGGATTTGACCTTAAGCTTTGCAGAGGTATCAAAAGCTTAGACTAGAGAAAATGAAGCCTAGGAAGGGTGGAGTAGCAGTGTGGGTGGAATTGAGATGGCTGCGGAGGCAATGGTTCAAGGCACAGACAGGGTACTGTCTATATTATCCACTGGGTGGGGTGGGGATTGGGGTGGTGAATCAGCTGGAAGGAGTAGAGCAGTACTTATATCGCTGGAGGCTTAAGTTGTAGGGGTCAATGTTTAGCTCTGCAATGTCTGGAAGAAGTCAGGGAGGACCTTGTGGCAAGGAACAGAGGGGAGATAGGGAATTGAAGTGGCAACTCAGTGCAGCAAATGGGGCATGTGGCAGAGGAAGGTACACCTTGGGCTTCACTGGAAGGACACAGGGCACAGCCTGAGGCTTGGGTGGTCACAGTGACTGCTCATCCCCTCCTTATGCCTCTGAGTCAGGCTGGCCTCATCCCTGTGAGATGAATGCTGGACCACAGTGGTCCTAGCTGTGCCTGAGACAGTCTTTCAGGAACCCCCTCCTCTCCCACTGGATCCCAGTCTACTCCCCTGGAATCCTTCCTCTGCCTTTTGCCCCTGATCCCCTGCTGCAGTTGAGGCACAACTCTGCCCTTTGTGGATGGAGTGCTTGCTAAGACCATCTTGTTCCTGTCATTGTTTATGGAGAGGATTTCTGTAAGGTCCCTCAGATGGTGTCTTGTTGGGGCCACTCTGGCTCTGCCTTCAGGGAAGAAAGCTGATGGAGGCTGTGTTATAGATGTCTGTTCCTGCTCCCCAGACACTCTCCACCACCTTGGGGCTGCCTCCCAAGAAGCGAAGGGAAACAAAGGGAAGGAGAGGGGAGGGGTGGGAAGGGAAGGGAAAGAGCAGTGAAAGGAAGAGAATTTGTCTCTGAAGGAGGATGTCTTGTGGCCCAAATGAAGAATGAGGGAAAGCCAAATCATGTTTGAACAAGAATGGGGTTTCCTTTTGGCTTGAGAGCAAATGTAAAGACAAATGGTGGTGGATAAAACTGGAAGAGGGAGTTGGAGCAGGCAAAGGCAGCAATAAGAGGGAGTCCTAGAATTGCATGGGAATACAGGGGCAGGGTAAACCTGAAAAGTTCCAGGAGTCCTTCTCCACCAAATTGTTGTTGTTAGGTGCCATCGAGTCATGCCCGACTCATAGCAACCCTCATAGGGTTTTCAAGGGCTGATTATTTCGGGATTGCCTTGGGAGTGGATTGCCAGGTCCTTCTCCCATTTTTGGGGTGCTGGGAATTGAACTTGGGACCTCAGAGACTACAGAGCGGCACTCTACCAGTGCTAAATCCCAGTGCTACCACAGCTAAATCCCAGTCCTCTCCACCAAATTGGATACTAAAAATAGGTAGTCCCAAGTCATTTTCTACCACTTACTGTTAGAAGGTCCTTAGAAATTATTTAGCATCATTCCTCTCCTGTTTTACGATGGAGGCTACCAAGAGTCAGAGAGCAAAAGTGATTGTCCATGATTATGCCACTGGTCTGTGGCAGAGTTTACCCTCAAACCAAGAACCTCTAATTGGGAATAGAGTCTGTGAAGAGGAGGTGGGAAAGGTTTATGGTGGGAAACAGAGGCAGAGGAAGGGCACTGCCCATGACGGGGGCAGGAGGAGCAGGAATTTGTGGGAAGAGGGTGTGGGGGTGGTGGTGATCAAAAACAGCGAGAAGAGTCTGGCTGAAAATACGCCAGCCTCCAAGATTGAAGGCCTGGTACTCTGGGCTTGTTTCTACATGCGTGAATTGAGGATAATAATACTTTTCACTTCTTAGATTTGTGAGGCTAAAGGAAAATTATAGATGTGGCAGTTGCTTTTAACTGAAAAGAACTAGACAGGCAAGTGGTGGTATGGGGATATTATTAATAGGGCTAGGCAAGTTTATTACGATGAGAAGATAAGTCACTCTGTGTGACATGCTCAACTAGGCACAAAGCGTTCTATTAAAATTACCTTTTTTTCTTAATTTGACCAAGAGCTTGTTTTATCCAGAGACAATTTTGAATGTGTTAGAGCTGAATGTTTTCCCTCAGGAATTCTGTCTCTAGTCTCTGTGTCTGTAAGGAAGTCTGTTTTACCAAACATCTCTGAGAGGTGAAGTGTCTTGTCTGAGTTCAAAGAGTTGGCCTCAGTCAGGCCAGAGCCATGTGGAGGAGACGCCACCAGATTTGACGCCACCTCTCAAGAGAACGCTGAATGACAGTGTGTGAGGATTAAGCACAGTGGTAGCACAGTAGTAGCAACTAATGTGCTTATTCTTATCCCAGGTCAGCTCTACCTGTGGACAGCTGCCCATCAGAAGTTTCCTGACTGCATGATCTACCCCTTCATGCCCTAGTTGCCACCTCTCACATTCCTATGCAGAGTCTGTCCTGCTCTCAGAAGGCTGGGTTGTTTTGTTTGTGTTCCTTGCTTGGGGTGCCTGTAAACAAATGCCTTTGTGGCCTTCTACCATCTGGAAGAAAGATTCCAGGGTTTGGGGCTGCTCTGTTCATCCTTGGGCTGTTGAGAGACAGGGAGAGGGCTTTGAATTTTTATTTTTAAATGAAAGTTTAAAAAAATTAATTAATAATTTTGAGACAGAGTTTTGCCATGTAACCCAGGCTCCTAGGAACTTGTAATCCTCCTGCCTCTGCCTCCTCAATGCTGGGATCACAGGTGTGTGCCACCACACCTGGCTGGGAGGGCATTTTTAAGAGTTTTGTAGTATGTTTTCTGACTTACATTTTTTTTTTTTTTTTCGGTGCTGGGGGTTGAACCCAGGGCCTCGTGCCTGCATGCTTTGCAAGTGCTGGACCACTAAGCTGCACCCCCAGCCTATTTTTTTTTTTTTAAACTTTTTGAGACAGAGTCTCCCTAAATTATGCAGACTACCTCTGGTCTCGAGCTTGCGATCCTCCTGCCTCCGCCTCCTGAGCTACTGGGATTACAGGCGTGCACCAACTCGCCCAGCTGCTTACAACATTTTTAAAGCAAAATTTTTCTATCATTTGGGACTTCCTCCTATATTAATTAATTAATTAATTCACTCACTCAATTTGTTGAACACATATAGTAACAATGTTAACAATGCCAGCATCTACTGAGTGCTCACTGTATTTCAGAAACTATGCTGAGCACCAGGGCAGCAACCTCACAAACCCCTTGTTGTCCTCAAGCAGTATGAACTCCCCACCCCAACACACAACTATTATTTTCAGATGAGGAAGCTGAGGCAGAGAGACAGAGAGAAAGTATCTTGTCCAAGAGCACACAATTGACAAGTCCTGATCTGAACTGATCAGGATTCAGACTTTATGACTCTCAAAGCCAATCTTTAAACCTCTGCACTGACTGCCTGTGAAGGGCAGATAGATGTTTTGACATTTAGCTAGGAAGGAATAATCTGTAGAATAATTCAAGCCCAGCTCCATTTACTAATTGTGTGACCTTGGATAAATTAGTAAAAATAATACAGCTTCAACTACTAAGCACTTGTCACTAAGGGCTGTATATCACAGTAGCTCTAATTTTTCTTCATGGTAGTTTGGTGAGAGAGGTATTGTTATTATTTCCACTTTGCAGAAGTTGTTGAAGCTCAGAGAGGCTAAGTGACTTTCTCTAAACACTCTGACAGCATCTAATTTTTTCTGACCTCCCCAGTCAGGAGCTAGAAACTACACAATAATTTGAGTAGGGGAAGTTAAAGAGTTGTTAATTAGTAACAGGGAAAATTAACAATCAAAGAGTAAAATATCTCCAAAAAATGAAGGAATAGAGGATCTAGGAGTAGCCATTGTCCATAGGTTGAGGCAGGGTATGCAAATAAGGAACAAATATTCAAGATGACCCCACCTCCTGCCCCTCCCCCATGTTGAGATTCAGATCTCACTGGATGTGTTAGACTTTCCCTCATTGTGACAAATATCTGAGAGAAACATTTATTTATTCTGAGTATTTTAATTGTACGTATTGGTGGGATAAAGAGCAATAATTCAGTTACTATATCCATATGCAACTATCAGATCAGGATTGCTTCCACTTCCATCTCCTTAAACATTTTACAGAACAAAATAAAAAAGGGGAGAAAATTTTGATTAGCATGGGATGACAGCCATATACAACCATGGGTTATACCATAATTTATTAGAATTTATTTTCATAGAGTTACATCCTGCATTTCGTGTTTTTTCTCTCTCTCCTTACCCCTTTACATTATTCCCCTTCTGCCTCCCCCCTTCCCCATCACCCACTCCCTACCACTAGTTCACTCCCCCATTGTATTTTCCAATCTAGATAAGTAAAATTATACATTTATGTGCACACACACACACACACACACACACACACACACACACTTTGTTTTCTTTAAGGTAGATTTATCTCCCATGTATGAGAGAGAACACACGGTATTTCTCTTTTTGTGTCTGGGTTATTTTGCTTAAAATGATGCTTTCCAGATGACAATTTCATTTTTCTTTACTGCTGAATAATATTTCATTGTGTATATGCACCACATTTTTAAATCCAATCCTCTATTGATGAATATCTGGGTTAATTCTACACCTTTGCAATTGTAAAGAGTGCTACATTAGATATGGAAGTGCAGGTGTCTCTGTGGTATGATGACTTATCTTTCTTTGGATATATTCCTAGAAATGGTATACCTGGATCACATGGTAGTTCTATTTTTAGTTTTTTAAGGTAACTCTATACTGACTTCCATAGTGGCTGAACTAATTTACAGTACCTCCAGCAGTGTAAAAGGGTTCCTTTTTCTCTGCATCCTCAACAGCATTTGTTGTTGTTTGTTTTGTTAATCTTGGCCATTTTTACTGGTGTGAGATGGAATCTCAGGGTAGTTTTGACTTGTGCTTACCTGATGGTTAGGAATATTGAGTATTTTTCATGTGTTTACTGGCCATTTGTATTTCTTCTTTTGACAACTGTCTGTTAAATTCCATTTATTTATTGGATTATTTGTTGCTTTGGTGTTTAATTTTTTTGAGTTCTTTGTATATCCTAGACATTAATCTTCTGTCAGATATGTAGGATGCAAAGATTTTCTCCCATTCTATAGGCTCTCCCTTGAATCTATTAGTTATTTCCTTTGCTGTACAAAAGCTTTTTAGTTTTATGTAAACCCATTTGTCAATTCTTGGTACAGTTTCCTGAGCAATTGGTGTCTTGTTAGGGAAATACTTACTTATGCCTATGTGTTGGATTGTGTTCCCTATTTTTCTTTTTTTTAGTGGTTTTAAGGCTTCCAGATTTATGTTGAGGTGTCTGGTCCCTTTTGATTTGATTCTCATACAAGTTGGGAGGTATGAGTCTACTTTCATTCTTGTACATATGGATATCCAGTTTTCCTAGCACCATTTGTTGAAAAGGCTATCTTTTCTACAATGTATGCCTTTGGCTCCTTCATCAAAGATCAGGTGGCTGTAGATGTGTTAGTGTACATCTGGGGCCTCTTTCCTGTTCTATTAATCTTCATGTTTGTTTTTGTGCTAGTGCCAAGCTGTTTTTGCCACTATGGCCCTGTAGTATAGTTTGAAGTCAGGTATTGTGATGCCTCCTGTACTGTTTTTGCTGCTCAGGATTGTTTTGGCTAAATGAGGTCTTTTGTGCTTCCACACAAATTTAGGATTGTTTCTTCTATTTCTGTGAAATATATCATTGGAATTGTGATGGGGATTGCATTGAATATGTAGATTGCTTTTGGTAGTACAGCCATTTTCACAATATTGATCCTTCTGGTCCATGAGCAAGGGAGGTTTTCCATATTCCAGTATCTCTTGCAATTTCCTTCATTTGTGTTTTGATGTTCACATTATAGAGATCTTTAGGGTCTTTGGTTAGATTGACTCCTAAATATTTAATTTTTTGATGTACTATTGTGAGTAGGACTGTTGTGTTGATTTCCATCTCTTCCTGTTCATTATTGGCATAAAGGGATGCTACTGATTTTTGAGTGTTAATTTTGTATCCTGCTACTTTGCTGAAGGAGTTAATTAGCTCTCACAGTTTTCTATTGGGTTTTTAGGTTCTTTAGGTATAAGATCATGTCATTTACAAATAGGGATAATTTGACCTCTTCATTCCCTACTTGTATCCCTTTTATTTCTTTCTCTTACTTGATTGCTCCGGCTAGGACTTCAATCACTATATTGAGTAAGGGAGGAAAGAGTGAACATCCTTGACTTGTTCCTGATGTTAGAGGAGGTGCTTTCAGTTTTTCCTCATTTAGTATAATGTTGGCTACATGTTTGTCATATATGTCCTCTATGATGTTGAAATATATTCCTTTTATACTCAGTTCTTCAGGACTTTTACTAAAGGATGTTGAACTTTGCCAAAAGCTTTTCCAGCATCATTTGAGATGATCATATGATTTCTATCTACAAATCTGTTAATGTATTGAATTTATTAATTGATTTGTGTATGTTGAACCTGCCTTGCATCTGTGGAATGAAGCCCACCTGGTCTTGGTGTATCATCTTTTTTGCATGGTGCTGTATTTGGTTGCAAGAATTTTATTAAGGATTTTTGCATAAATGTTTATCAGGAAAATTGGTCTATAGTTTTATTTATTTATTTTTGTAGTGTTTTTGTCTGATTTTGATATCAGTGTGAAACTGAATGAATTTGAAAGTATACCTTCCCTTTCTGTTTTATGGAATAGTTTAAGGAGGATAGTATTATTTTTTCTTTAAAGATTTGATAGAATTCATCTGTGAATCTTTCAGCACCTGGTCTTTTCTTTGTTGTGAGGTTCTTTATTACTGCCTCAATTTTATTGCTTGTTATAAGTCTGCTTAATTAGTTTATATCTTCAGCATTTAATTTTGGTAGATCATAAATGTTAAGGAATTTGTCCATTTCCTCTGTATTTTCACTTTTTGGGAGCAGAAATTCTCAAAGTAGTCTCATGATCTTCTGAATTTCATTAATACCAGTTGTTAAGACCCCCTTTTTACCTCTAATCTTACTAATTTGGGCCTTTTCTCTCTTTTTGGTGAATTTGACTAAGGGAAGGTCAATTTTGTTTATCTTTTCAAAGAAACAGCTCTTTCATTAATTTTTTGTATTGTCCTTTTAATTTCTATTTTGTTAATTTCTGTCTTGATCTTTATTTCTTTTTGCATGCTAATTTTGGGGTTGGCTTATTGCTGTTTTCGTAGTGCCTTAAGCTGTATTATTAATTTATTTAATTGGGCTTTTCCTATTTTTTAAATGTAGGCACTCATAGTTATGAACTCTCTCATAGAACTTCCTTTGCTGAACTACCATAGACTTTGGTAAGTTGTATTGTCACTATCATTTGATTGAGAAAACTTTTTATTTTTATTTCTGATTTCTTTTATTACCCATGATCAGTCAGAAGTGTGTTATTCAATCTCCATGTATTTGTAACTTTTTTGTAGTTTTTCCTTGCTATTGACTTCTGGTTTTATTCCGTTGTGATCTGATAAGGTACAAGGAATGATTTTATTTTATTTTATTTTTTTGTATTTGTTGAGACAATTTTTTTGGACTAAAATGTGATCTGTTTTAGAAAAAATTCCATGTAGTGCTGAGAAAAATGTGTATTCTGCTTCTGTTGAATGGAATATTCCATAGACGTCTGTTAAGTCTAGTTGGTCTATGGTGTTTAAGTCCATCATTTCTTTGATTTTTTTTTTTTTTTTTTGCTTTGATGATCTGTCTATTGAGGAGAGTGAGAAAATGAGGTATGCCATAATCATTATGTCTGGACCTATGTGTCTTTTATTGGCGGTAATGTTTGTTTTATGAAGTTAGGTGCACTAGTGTTTGGTGCATAGATATTGACTAATGTTATGTCCTCTTGGTTAACCACTCCCTTTATTAATATGTGATGACCTTCTTTATCCCTTCTCATTAATTTGGGATTGAAGTCAAGTTTGTCAGAAATTAGTATAGCTATCCCTGCTTTTTTGTTGTTTTTTGTTTTTGATTTCAACATGCTTGGCATTTTGTTCTCCAGACTTTTATTTTCAGTCTAATTTGGTCCTTGTGAATGAGATGAGTCTCTTGAATCCCACATATTGATGTTTTTTGTTTAACCCAGTTGGCCAATTGATGCCTTTTAAATGATGAATTAAGACCATTTACATTTAGGGTAATTATCAAGAGGAGTTTGACGCTTTTGCATGGTTTTGTTGGTTGTTTCTTTATTGGGTTTTGATGTTGCTTGTTCTTCACTTTGTTCCTTGTTCATGTTAGGGATTTGCTCATTTATTAAGTTGTGTATCCTTGCTTCTTTATTCAGCTGGTTTATTCATGCTTTAGTATCATGGGTTATTTTCATCCCTTTGGTCTTTCATTTGAGTTCATCTTTCTTTTGTATGTATGTAGTATTTCTTTAAGTGACTCTGCAATGCTGGATTGGTGATCAAGAATTGCTAAGCTTATATTTATCATGGAAAGTCTTAAGTATTCCATCTATTTTTAAAGGATAGTTTTGTTGGATGTAGTGTTCTTGGTTGCAATTCTTTGTTTTTAGGATTTGAAATATGCCAGCCCAAGCTTTCCTTGCTTTTGGGGTTGTTGAGAAGTCTGATGTTATTCTGATGGGTTTGCCTTTGTAGTTGAGCTGACCTTTCTCTCTCTCTCTCTTTTTTTATTGGACATTTTTAATGTACACCTTAATGTGATTCATTCTGACATGCTTTTCATTGCAGCATTTCCATATATGCATTTTGATGTACATTATTCATATAGGTGCCACCTTACCCAGTATTCCTTTGAGATTGTGTGGTGCTGAATCTCTGGTGCTTATTTGAGCTTATAAGCTGGGTATATTCTTGGCTTTTTGGTCTGTGTGGTTCTCTCTTTAGTCCGCCAGCCAACTCCAAAGGGGCTAAGGGCTAGGGACGCGATAGATTTTGTTTCTCCTCTGTAGGGTGAGAAAGGAGGGGATCTAGTGACAGAAGAGGGGGAAGGAGGAGGTGGAGGACAGAGGCTAATAGAAATAACAGTCAAAATTAAAATTAAGGTTAAGACTTAAGGGTGAGATAATTAATACAAAGACACATATATAGCTTAAGAAAAAGAGAAGAAGAATAGAAAGAGGGAAGAGAGTAAAACAAGAAAGGAAGAAAATAGAAATAAAAAACAAGAAAAAAAACTCACACATACATGCTCCAACCCACATATAAAATCGCTTGTAGTCAGGTGTGGTGGTATACACCTGCAATCCCAGTGGCTTGGGGGGTGGAGGCAGGAGGACCACAAGCCCGAGATCACAGGCAGCCTGTGTAACCCAGTGAGACCCTGTCTCAAAAAGTAAAAAATATGGACTGGGGGTGTAGCGTGGCGGTCCAGCACCTACAAAACAAGCGGGTGCAAGACCCTGGTTTCAAACCCCCATACAAAACAACAAAAACAAACAAACAAACAAAAAACAAGCAAAAAACAAAACAACAACAACAACAAAAAACCATGCATACACGCTCACACACACATATCAAAACACTTGTAGTCAGGTGCGGTGGTGCATGCCTGCAGTCCCAGCGGCTTGGGGCACAGAGGCAGGAGGACTGCAAGCCCGAGATCACAAGCAGCCTGCTCAACCCAGTGAGACCCTGTCTCAAAAAGTAAAAAATATGGGCTGGGGGCACAGCACAGTGGTCCAGCACCTACAAAGCAAGCAGGCGCAAGACCCTGGATTCAAATCCCCATACAAAAAGAAAAAAAAAAAGAAAAGAAAAGAAAAAAAAAACCCCTTGTATGTTCTTGCAGGTGGAATCTGCACTGTGGACACCCAGTACCACTGGGTGAAGTTGATACTACAGGAGGCAGTGCTTCCTCCAGAACTCAGGATGGCAGTGTTTTCACACAATCTGTAGGAGCAGTCTGTCTTAGTCTATAGAGATTTGGCTGATTACATAGAAAATGGCGGATTTCCCCATAATGTCCTGGGTTTAAGTGGGACACCGAATGACCAAAGAGATGGTTCCACGAAATATTCTGTGTCTGTTGTATTGTTTGAGAGGCAGTGGAACCTGTGGGGTCCTCCCTGGAGTTCTCCCTGTCCCACTTAGTTTGGGCGCCAATTCCCCAAATCAGAGAGGGAATATGGCTGCTATTGTGGATTTTTTTATTGTGGCTTTCCATCCACTTGGGAGACCACTTAGGAGGACTAAATCCTCTTGTGGGCGGGATGACATTTAACCCCCCCCCGGAGAGAATCTGTAGCAGGTCTGTCCAAGCATGGCGATTGCGCTTGAAACTGCTCTTATTGTGTCTAATAGTCCCGCAAGGCTCTGCCAAACAGGAGCACTTTGTCTGCATGGGGCTCAGCCGCCTCTGCAGACCTCACCTTTCTCCACAGTGCAGTGGGATGACTTAGGATTCCCTCTGGTGTGTCTGGGATCCAGGTGTATGTGTGCCCGTATGTCTGTGGAGATTGTGTCTGTGCCACTGTCCCACCACAACAGGAGGGAGGGAGCCACGTTTCAGCTCTGGATGCGTACTGCTGGCACCTATTTCCCAGTTCCCTCCGCGATTACTCCCTGTACCCTTGAGTATCAACTCTTGTGGATCTGATCCCTATTTTCTCGCGTGAGGGACCTACAACATCCCAGCATCTCAGGCTGCAGGATGTATGCCGTTAAAGATGGCAATTCTGTGTGCCACCTCAAACTGACTCACCCGAAACTTGTAGTTTGTGTCCCGTGGGCAGGGTGACAGTGTGATGTCAAGGTTGCACTCTGTGTTGGGTCCAGCTCCCATGGGTGTGTGTGTGAAATTCCCTCAAGTCTCTTGGATTCTATCCCGCCGTCTGCGTGATGGCAAAATGGCGGAATGGCGGTCCCGCTACTGACCTCTGTGTAGCTCCTCCGAAGCCAAATGCTCGATTTCAGTGTTCATCCAGTTTCTTCCTCTATCTCCCAATCTAAACTATCACTGTTTCTATCTATTCAATGTGAGTTCTAAACCCCTAATCGAGGCTTCCCTTTACTCTGGGACAGAAGGTGCATGTTATCTGCCCGCCATCTTGCCAGAAGTCCACCTTTCTCTCTTATAGCCTGTAAAATTGTTTCTTTGCTTTGTAGATTTAGCATTCCAACTGTAATGTGATCTGGAGAGGACTCTTTTGGTCTAATCTATTTGGAGTTCTGCATGCCTCTGTGGCTTGGGTGTATATTTCTTCCCTTTGATTTGGGAAGTTTTCAGCTATTATTTCATTGAACAGATTTTCTGTGCCACTAATTTAAGTTTTAGCTCCTTCTTGTACCCTGGTATTCATAGATTATGTCTCTGCATTTTATCAAAGCCCTCCTGAAAATTTTGGTCATATTGCTTCAGTTTTTTTGTCCTTCTTGGTATCTGAATATATAAGCTCTTCAACCTTTTCATCTGTCCCTGATATTCTGTTTTCTGCTTCAGCCAATCTAAATGTGTTACATTCTACTGTCACCTTTATTTGATCAACTACATTTTTTAATTCTAGCATTTCCATTTGGTTCATTTCAGGATCTCGATTTCTTTGCTGAATTTTTCTTCTAAGTTAGATACTTTCTTGTCCAGAGTTTCAATTGCATCCATCTGCTTGGTTATGCTATCTCTGAGATCTTTTAATATTCATATAAGCAGACTTTTAAATTATTTGCATTTCTAGAATTTGGAAATCATTGATTTCAGTTATTGAAGGGTTGTGGTCATTGGGGGGTCTTTTTCATCTATTTCATATTTCATATCATTCTGGATTGTGTTTCGGGAATTCTTTAGTCTGGTTATTTCTGGCTTATATATTTGGGATTATCCTTCATTTAGTGCCTTTGTTTGAGGTCTTGGTCCCTGGTATCACTCAGAGCATAAAAAGCATTCTGCTGCTAAAGTAATAGCCTCATCTAAAATCACATTTATAATTGTGGTTTAATGTTTATAACAGTTTGGTGCACTGTGGGGGCTTGTGTGTTATGATGAGGCTGAGAGCTATGACACTGGTACCTCAGGTGAAGAAAAAATTCAAGCCTCGAGTGGCAGGAGTGAAAGATTCTACAGGGAAAATATTAAATGATGCAGGAAACATCAAAAGAAGATGGGAAGAATACACAGTCATTATACAAGAAAGAATTGGTAGATGACAAACCATTCCAAGAGGTTGCATATGAAGAGGAACCAATGGTGTTGAAGGATGAAGTGGAAGCTGCCTTGAAAGAACTGGCAAAACACAAGGCTCCAGGAATTAATGGGATACCAATAGAGATGTTTCAACAAACAGATGCAGCACTGGAGGTGTTAACATGTTTATGCCAACAGGTTTGGAAAACAGCTACTTGGCCAACTGACTGGAAAAGATCCATATTTGTGCGTATTCCCAAAAAAGGGGATCCACCTGAATGTGCAAACTATCGGACAATATCATTAATATCACACACCAGCAAAATTCTACTAAAGATCATTCAGAAGTGACTGCAGCAGTATATAGTCAGGGAATTACCGGAAAATCAAGCGGGATTCAGAAGAGGGCGGGGATCCAGAGACATCATTGTTGATGTCAGGTGGATATTAGCTGAAAGCAGAGAATATCAGAAAGATGTCGATCTATGTTTTATTGACTATGCAAAGGCATTTGATTGTGTGGATCATAATAAATTATGGATAACACTTCGGAAAATGGGAATACCAGAACACCTAATTATGCTCATGAGGCAGTTGTTCGAATAGAACAGGGAAACACTGAGTGGTTTAAAGTTGAGAAAGGTGTGCGTCAGGGCTGTATATTTTCACCCTATCCTTCAATTTATATGCTGAGCAAATAATCCAAGAAGCTGGACTTTATGAGGAAGAACACGGCATCAAGATTGGAGGAAGACTCATTAACAACCTGCTTTATGCAGATGACACAACTCTGCTTGCTGAAAGTGAAGAGGATTTAAAACATCTACTGATGAAGATCAAAGATCATAGCCTTCAATATGGGTTATGACTAGACATCAACAAAACAAAAATCCTTACGATTGGGTCAGCACACAACTGCACAATAAATGGAGAAAAGATTGAGGTTGTCCAAGATTTTGCTTTGCTCGGCTCTGTAATCAACACCCGTGGAAGCAGCAGTCAAGAAATCAAAAGACGCATTGCTCTAGGAAAAGTTGTGGCAAAAGATCTCTTTAGAGTATTGAAAAGCAAAGATGTCACATTGAAGACGAAGGTGCGTCTGACTCATGCCATGGTATTTTCAGTGGCATAATATGGTTGTGAAAGCTGGACACTGAACAAGAGAGACAGAAAAAGATTTGATGCTTTTGAATTGTGGTGCTGGAGACGTCTATTGAATATACCATGGACTGCCAAAAGAACCATCAAATCTGTCCTAGAAGAAGTGCAACTAGAGTGCTCCTTGGAAGCAAGAATTGCCAAACTGTGTCTTACATATTTTGGACATGTAGTCAGGAGAGATCAGTCCCTGGAGAAGGACATCCTGTTTGGGAGAGTGGCAGGTCAATGCAAAATAGGAAAACCCTCCACCAGATGGATTGACAGAGTGTCTGCAACAATGGGCTTAAACATAAATAAGATGGTTTGCCTGGCACAGAATCGGCAAGTGTTTCGATCTGCAGTACATAGGGTCGCTCTGAGTCCGACTTGACTCAATGGCACCTAACAGCAGCACCAATATCTATAATTATGGTGTAAATACTGTTTGAGGCTTGGCACTCTTTAAGAAGTTACTTGTGGGAAGAATTGTTAGGGATAGTGACAAATAGGTTTTGGGGATGAATGTTGAGTATAGCAGAGGTATCAATGGCAGAAAGATGAACATCTGATAGACAGGTGGATATGGAGTAGAGTTGAAAACAGGATTAAATAGTGATAAGGAAGAAGAACTAGCAGAAGAGAGAATACTGGAATATGAGTGAGAAAAAAATAGGCAAATATTTAAATCTATCTATTCCTTATATGTAATATAACCTAAAAAGAATAATGGTTAAAAATTTTGACTAGTCAGCTGGACATGGTGGTGCACACCTGTAATCCCAGTAACTCAGAAGGTGGAGGCAGAAGGATTGCAGGTTTGAGGTAAGAGTCAGCCTGTGCAACTTAGCAAAACCCTGTCTTAATTTAAAAAATAAAAAAATGGGGGCTGGAAGTGTAGCTCAGTGGCAGAATGCTTGCAAAATATGCATGAGGCCGTGGGTTTAGCCCCTCAGTACCACAAAACAAACAAACAAACCCTTGACTAGTAAGAAGAATAAGGCAATGTCACAAAGTCTAAAGAAAGAGAAGAAGAGCAAAAGTGACTAAGAAAAAAGCAAAAAGAGAGAACAAATAAAAACCAAAAAGCAGGAGCCTGACACAGAGCCTGGAGAGTTGGCCCATGCCTGAAATCCCAGTGACTCAGGAGGCAGAAGCAGGAGGATCATAAGTTTGT